>JARQOC010000004.1:324557890-324652890 GCA_033576535.1 Allobates femoralis | reverse complement strand
TCATGATAATACTTGGTTAAGGTGTCCATTTTGCATAATCATTAAATAATTATTACATTATTATAGTATATTCTTTTCCAAAATCACTGGTAACTGGGCATTTAGGTGAATTGTCTTTGAATAAATATGGATAGCTATTGTAAAATACACATAAGGTTTTAAACATTCCCTTCTTGTATGCATACATTACAGATGAAAAGAAAATTAGAATCCTAAATCTTTGGCTGTTGCACATGTGTCCAAAAATGTACCTTATGGATATCATTTAATGATGTTTGAAGAATGTTTACCTATATGGATTCTTAATCCTAAGGAAATCCAACTTTGTCCACAGAATTTTGTTAGTCATATGGTAGAGGTTATTTTTGATCTATATGTATTCTTCAAGGTGTCTATGCTTTATTATTATTATTATAACCTACAGGTTACTTCTTTATTACCTGGACGACATGTCAAGGACGTACAAGTCTAATTGACTTTTTTAACCAATAATACAAATTCTTTATATAATCAGTATGAAATAAATGTACAATGTTTGTTGTTTGTGTTATTTCTTTGTGTTCTTTAGAGAATAAAACATGATGAAATTTAGATAAAAATGTATTGAAATAAAAATATTGATATTTATTACATATTTTATTCTTATTTTAATTTCAGACATTCTATACATGTCAAAGAAGAACCAGTGATTGCTGATGACGAGGACTGCCCAATGTCATTGGTAACAACAGCTAACCATAGTCCAGAGTTGGAAGAAGACAGAGAGCTTGAGGAAGAGCCGTTGTCTGAAGATCTGGAATAAAATAAAAAGACTTAAGAGACCTCAAATGAAGGGACATAGCACTGACCTTCCCAACCACTCCACAACCATGAATATTTGACAGATTTTTACTGTGACTATTTATTACGCATGGATTACGGAGACAGTCCTAGAGGAACTTGTTAAACCAGTCCTTTGGGATCTAATGCAACAAGGAAACTGCTTGTTGTCTTCTTTTTTAAGACAAAAACTGATTTTCTTGAAAAAAACAAAAAACAAACAAAATACAAAAAAAACTGTACTTTATATAATGGCTTGCCCATTTAAAATATGGCTCAAAAGGGTTCATGAAATGACTGAATATGAGGATACATGTTCTGTAGAAAGAAAAAGGCCTCATATACTGCCAAAAATAGTGTTAGTTTCATCAATGTGAATCTCAAACATGCAGTAGATATAATGTTAGAAACAAATCCTGGCCAAGTTCAGCTTGTTGCTACTGTTTTTATTTTGCACAGGAGTAGGATCAAAAGTTAGTAAAACTGCTTGTTTAGCTAAAGTGAGAAGCAAACTCAAACAAGCACATTTCTTTTTGTTTTTGTGTTTTTTTTCCTTTCTTTTTCTTTATGTTGTTACCACCAACTGTAAATGACATAAATTTGGTATTACAAAACCACAGTAATTAGACTGTTGCAACATCCAAGAACCTTTAGGCTTCCAGTCTGTGCTGTTAGTGTTAAGTTGTAAAGTGCAATCCTAAACTAACATTGTACGTGCGAATGCCATAGAAACATTTGCATATCTGCATATATCTTACAACTGTACTATTTACCTCCTTGTGATAAAGCTTTGTCTACCTGAAAACACAGTCAAAGGCTACAGCTGCAAACCAAAGCCAACTCTAACAATGGCCAATAGCTCAACGACAGAAGCAGCCACTTGCTTTGGTCAGTCTTCTGTAACTTTAATTAGTACAAAGGAACCGTTCCACGAACTACCTGCTGTTTTCTGATGACCTCTGGGATCTTTTTATTTAGCCCTACACAAAGAAACAAATAAGGAAAGTTCAAAGAGAAATAATGTATTCTTCTTCTGAGGCCAAAAGCCACTCTAAATACTATGAAGGTTTTGCATAAGACAAAAGTAAGAACAGTCTCTCCAGTGGAAGATTGATAGAAAGCAACAAAATGTGGATGACCAACCAACCAAAATATATATGTACTTGACAAATGCAGATTGCATATTGTTATATATAAACATTGTGTTTTATTTTTATTTTACTTCCCATACAGTCAGTTGTTATTATTTTATTTTTTATTTTTGTGGTGAATACATGTTGTTATAATGTCTTGTACTGTATGGTCTATCTGTTGTGTACTATTTTTATAGTCTTAAGTTATAATAAATAAAAACAAAAAACGTAGGAACCAAACGTAAACGGTCTAGTAAAGCCAAAAAAATAATTTCATATTGATTTAAAGTGAGCTAGGTAAGTTTTACACTGAAATCAAAGATATAGCAATCATAGACCATGGTATTTATTTTCAGTCAAACCAAAGTTACATAGAATTCTGCCTCTGCTTATACGGGATATTAACACTAACAATACACCCCTCTAGAAACTTGCACTGACCAACTTGTTGGAATGCTAGTTTTCAAACAAAAAAATCCAAACCCAAAAATGTTACAATTATTTGCTATGTTGTAATAACATAGGTGTTTTCTAAAACCTAGAAACTTTACATGTTGCTTTTTATGTGCTGTGCCAAGTCTTGATAATACTTTACCCAAACCGAGGGACCTCATAACCTAATTATGGTTATTGCTTTACAAACAGATTTTGACAGAAGGTGGCTGCTAGAGCTTAACATATGTACCAGCTCCATATGATGGAACTGGTTCTTGCAAACTAAGCTCATCATTTATTCTTTGCTGGAGTCAGCGAGAATTACTTAAAGATATACACAGTCATCTATCACGCCAAATAGAAGGACACAACAGCTTTCAAAGGGGTTTTCCCACTTACCCAAAAGGCTTTCTGAAAGCTTCTACCTCTGCACAAAACAAAATTAGAAACAAAAGAAAAACAAGGCAGATAACATTAATTGTCACAGTATCACAGTACCTGCTACTTTCATGGTGTTTGTCTATTGGTCATATCAGCTGAAAGCTCCGTTTTCTAGCATCAGATGAACATGTCACATTACTTATGGAAAGAGGCCCTTGATCATTATGATAAATAGGGAAAGACTAAATATGAAAATGGGGCAATTAGTCTTCATATGTGTGTCCACCTTGGTAGTATGAAAAATAATGTGATACTTGCACCATCAAGATAGTGGCCAAAGACGACAATGCTTAAGTATGCATACCTCAGTTACAAAACTTTGAAAGGAAGTCTCAGCCACAGAATGCATATACCTGTAGAGTTTTGCATGGGTTTTGTATAAATACAATTAAAAATAGCTGCTTGCACATATACCAGAAAAACCTCCAAAACTGCAGTTGCTTTGAAATTAGATGTTAGGTTTTTTTGGGGTTTTCTGAGATGCTTGGTCTGTATTTTGATAATTGTGCATATTATGTAAAAATGTTGGTGGACCCATAAATGACCAGACTTTTTTCTAAGAAAAATGTTGCTTTAATGCATTTCATTAATTTTTACTCTTATATCATTGCTTGCTAGTAATAGCAAACCCGCTTTCCCGCTCTGCTTTGCGTAGCTGTTGTAAGGCTTTGAACTAATGTATGTATTTATTGCTTGAACTTCTGTGCATACCTTATAAAGCATAATGTCTGACAATTAAAATGGCTCATGTATTCTTGCTTCTATCATATGATGATGATGGGGATCCATTATGTTTTGTATACAGCTAATTTTACCTGTAGCACAAACATCTGTTTATGTATTGGTGGTATATACCTGTTTATTTATCTTTTTGAGGTAAACTAATTTTGATACTTTTCTCATTACTGTGTACTGTGTGTTCATATCTTGAATTCTCTGACGTTAGAAGTCATGGTTGAATTGTAACAGCTGTTATTTGTTCTTGTATTCATGGCTTTCACTGCTGAATAAAATAAAAAGGACCAAACCTAGGATTTGAAAGAAAACTGTCTACCTCTAACACCAGGGAGTTATCAGATTTTTATTTTACATATTTCCATTATTTAAAACACAATTGCTTTGGGTGCACTTAATGCCCATGCAAAGTGTAGGCTGCCATTTTATGTTACGAGATTGCATAGAAAAACCTATTGACCAGAGAGAAAAGTAATATCAGAATTCTTAGGCCATATACATTGGCTCATTTTACAAAATGGCTGCCTTTACTATATGTAGGAAATAGGTGCTACCGAGATAATGAGTATATAGATGACATTCTATATAGTGGGAATCATGGCATACTTCTTATATTTGAACATCAATTCAATTTTCTTGTGACTGTTAGAAGTATTAGGTAGAATTACTTGTGAATTACTTTCATTTGAAAACCAAGACATTTGGGGAAGCAATCATAATCATTTTACACACACAGCTCTTTAACTCCATTTCTATATAATCTACGTCGAGGTAATTGGAAGCACAGGTAGAATTTATATCTACTGTACCACTGAAAAAATATTTAAAATATGTTGACATTGGTCACATTCACTTGAAGCTGTTGCAAATGCATTCACATCCGTACATAGAAACAAACTTGACATGCTAAAGTATGAAAATTACCATTATTTTTATTTCTGTTATTTTCTTTTTTCTTTTTTTTTATAAATCTTGGGTTTCTTGTACTTGTAGTTAATATACTATGTCTTACTCTTTTGGATCGTTGGTATATTTGTTCATATAATTCAGAATCTTTCACCAATGAGATCTGGTTCGGTAAAAGGATGTACATTTTTACTATATGTATAAACAATATTTCTGAACTGTTGGATGTAAACATGTATATGAAACCATTTCATTCATTTGCCTACATTTCTGGAATAAAATAAAATATCTAATTCTTTTGACCAAATTATTATTATTACATTTATATTCCGTACAGATCAGTTTGGTACATTGCTAATGTATGTCTACAGATTACACAACATGTAATGTAATGTATAAAGTATTCAGTCCAAAAGTATTTGTGTAAAAGATCTTGTAAAAGAAGGGCAGTGAGTACAGTCAATGATAGTTTAGCTATTATCAGATGTTATGGTTGAGAACAAAATGAATAACATTGCATCACTTGGATTTTATAGTTGGAATAAATGTCCCGTGTTGAGCTACAGCTGTTATCGGGGTAGGTTTTTTTTACACTTGTACTTAAATTATTTTGCATACTGTCATCTATGAATATAGATGCCTGGGGCACATCAATCGCAGAAACTGAGCAAGTGATATCGCTAAGTCAGACCTACTGCTGAGTACAAGTCTGTTTTCATGCAGAAGAATTACGAATTTCATGTAATGGACAACCATTATTCTCTTTCTGATCTATAGAAAGTGTGTATAATATACACATATATTTATATATATGCGTGTGTGTGTGTGTGTATATATATATATATATATATATAACTCAATATAACAACTGGCAATCTTGTAATCATCCCATACAAATTATTGGCAGGACAAAATTATTCATAATAATGGATAACACCCTCTAGAATGGATAACTTCAATCAATCAGTGTTTATAACCATCAATTTCATTCCTGACCACTTCAGGACTCTGCAGCTTTTTGTTTCAATCCATTTCTGAGTACTTTTTGAAGTGTGTTTGAGGTCATTATCCTGCAGGAAGACCCATAATCTAGTACTCACCAAGATTTCTGACACTGGGCACTAATTTGCAGCCCAAAATCCTTTGGTAATCTTCAGAATCCATGATGCCTTGCACACAGTAAAGGCAGTCAGTGTAAGTAGCGGCAAAACAACCCAAAATATCTTTGAACCGCCAGCATATTTGACTGTAGGTACTGTGTTCTTTTCTTTGTAGGCCTCATTCCATTTTCAGTAAACAGTAGAATGATTTCCTTTACCAAAAAGCTATACCTTGGTCCTATCTGTCCACAGCACACTTTTCCAGAAGGATTTTGGCCTACTCTTGTAGATTTCTGCAGTATAATTTTCTTATGTCTGTTGAAGTAGTGGAGTCCTCCCTGGTCTTCTGCCATAGCATTTCAATTGAGATAAAATGCTGATGGATAGTTCATACTGAAACTGATGCCCACTGAGCCTACAAGACAGTTTAAATTCCTTTATAACTTAGGGCTGCTTATCCACCATTCAGACTATCCTGCATTGTAACTTTAATCAAATTTTCTCTGCTGTCCACATCCAGGGAAATTAGCTACAGTGCCTTGGGTTACAAACTTCTTTATTATGTTGTGCACTTGGACAAAGGAACATTAAGATCTTTGAGATTTTGATTTTTTTCAACAATTAAGCCCCCATCACACATAGCGAGATCGCTAGTGAGATCGCTGATACGTCACAGGTTTTGTGATGTAACAGCGATCTCCCCTGACATGTCGTTATGTGTGACATGTAGAAGTGATCAGGCCCCTGCTGTGAGGTCGCTGACGCTGCACATCCTTCAGGACCATTTTTTGGTCCTTGGTCTCCCACTGGTCAGAACGCATTGCTGCTTGTGACAGCGAGAGACCAACGACAAGCAACCTCACAGGCTGGTAACCATGGTAAATACCAGGTATCTAGGCAGCAGGCATACCTGGTGCTTATCATGGTTACCAGCGCTAAGCAGGGAGGATGCTGGTAACTATGATAAACAGTGGGTATCTAGGCAGCACGTGCTGCCTAGATACCCACTGTTTATCATAGTTACCAGCGTCCTCCTGCTTCCAGTGATGTGGAGGTGGCTCCCTGGTCCCTGAGGAGATCTGCCTGTTTGACAGCTCCCCAGCGACCAGGTAGTGATGCTCCAGCGATCCCGGCCAGTTCGTTATCACTGTAGGGATAGCTAGAGCTGCGCTCAGTATGACGGGGCCCTTAAGGCTCTCAAGTCCTCAGACAGTTCTCATCTCTTTTTGTTTTCATGCTATGTGTGGACACACACAGACACACAATGCAAAGATTGAGGCAACTTCTCCCCTTTTTATCTTGTTTTAGGTGTAGTTTTCATATTGCCCACATCTGTTACTTGCCAAAAATGAGTTAGGAATGAGCATCACATGCTTGAAACAAAGTTGCTTGCTAAGAATTTTGGAGAGGGGTCAACAATTTTCTGGATATATATTAGAAATGTGGAAGATTTTTAGGCAGCGCTTGCAAAAGAAGGAATATTTGAAACATTCAAGTGCTAACAGTTTATTTGTATTAATTAACAAAATACAGATTGAATGAACATAAGAGAAATTATATCAATAGTTGGTGGGACTATTTTTTGTCTTTAGAATAGCTTCAAAACATCAATTCTTCAATGTACAATAGCACATATTTTTTAAAGGAACATTGCAAGGGAAATTGTTCCAAAGCTAATACACAGATCTATGGGTATTGGTTTGTACAAAATCTTCTCTCTCTTTATGTAATCCTATACTAACTTGATTATGTTGGTATCAGGCCTCCTTGGGAGTCATATCATCCCTTTCAGGAATTCTTGTTGTTCTTCTCCACAAATATATGTCTTTCTGACATTGGCTGTACATTTACGGTCATTTGTTTTTCGGCTGCAGCATATGTTTGAAGTCAATCAGGTGCCTCCATAATGGAATGGCTTGATGGAAAGTATTTGCATGTACTACATAGCATTAAGGACACCAAGATATATGCAAAGTTGAGAACAATGGACACATTAGTGGTATACTTTTACAAAAAGCATCTGGAGGTGCTCGCAGCGATGGGGGGCAGAGCTTGCAGAGGGGGCATCATCTCTCAGGCCACAGTGGGTGGAGGAGGAGCTAGTTAGTTAATTAACTAAGGAAATAACCATTACTTTTACAATTCATGTGCCATTGCGTTGATTATAATAGTTGGGACTAATAATTTAATCTTTTAATGGGCGGCATAATGTAATATTAGAAGATTAGAAGAGTAAATTATGGAAGGGGTCATATCTCTCCTGCACCCCTCCTGCCTGAGGGTCTTAGCCACAGAACCCAGCTTCTATTATAATCAAAGTCTATGTGTATGTGAATAGTAAAAGTAATGGTTATTTCCTTAGTTAATTAGCATCGCCACTGCATTGAACCTGTTCCGCCCACCACACAGGGGCAGTCGGCTCAATCTCACCCTCTACACTTGAGAACATGCCCATCAATATTGGATGTTTGGTCATGCCCATTGAGCTCCTTTTCCTCTGCCCACTGTGGCCTGAGAAATGATGCCCCCTCTGTAAGCTCTGTCCCCCATGACTGCAAGTCACTACTGGATGCTTGTTGTGGAAGGACACATTAGTCACCCATTAAAGCTTAGTGCCGCAAATGAAAAGCAAATAAAGCTTACTTCTGGTAAAAACTGAAAAATACCATGTAGTAGTATCATCTAAGAACAGGCTGAAATTTAATACACCCATTTTATGCTTGGAAAAGTCTTGCCAGATGTAGTCTTCATGGAAAAGGTATGGCAAAAACCATACCTTTGACAAGGAAACAAGGCCAACCAACTTAACTATGCATGGAAACTTAAAAACTGGGTGCCAAAAAAATGGTAAAAGGTGCTCTAATCAAAATGTAAAATACTTGGCTGCAACAGAAAGTAGTTTACTTGCCAAAAGCTGTAGAGTTGTACAATAGTGAGTATCCACAGGCAACAGTTTAGGGTTCCACTTCAGCAAAACAATTTAGAAATTTGGTCAAAATTAATGATGTTCTCAATGCTTAAAGTGTAACCACTGTTTCCATTTTTATTTAATAATAATGTAGCACAAGTGATTTTAATAAAGTTTCAAATATACTTCATAAAAAAATTCTGGTTGAAAACCATTCATAAACCTTCCACAAAGTGCCCCCACGACACTAATGGTGCTGTCACACGCAGCGATGCGATGAACGATATTGTTAGCAATCACATGCACGCATGATCGCTAACAATATCGTTCAGATCGCTGGTGAGCTGTCACACAGGCAGACTCACCAGCTATCAATGGAACAGAGACATCGTGGAAACGATTTAAATATCGTTTCCACGATGTCTTGCTACCCCTGCCAGCCTGCGGTAAGCAGGAGCAGGCTGGTCTCCAAGGTAAACTGCGGGTATCTAGGCAGCGCGCACTGCCTAGATACCCGATGTATACCTTGGTTACCAGCCTTCTCCGCTCACCGGCTGGTATCCAAGGATACCAGCCGGTGAGCAGAGAAGGCTGGTAACCAAGGTATACATCGGGTATCTGGGCAGCGCGTGCTGCCTAGTTACCCGCAGTTTACCTTGGATACCAGCTCCCAGCGCTTGCAGAGAGGCACTGGAAGCTGGCTTATTAGTTGTCTCCCGGTGTCACACGCAGCGATGCTGCGTGTCCTCCGGGCGACCAACGATTGATTTGAGGCAGGACCTCAAATGAAACGATGAACGATCAGCCTACTGATCGCTCATCGTTTGTAGTGTCACACGCAATTATGTTGTTTCGACATTGTTCAAGCGTCACAGAACACGTGACTTTTGAACGATATCGGCAACGATATCGTTACGTGTGACTGTACCTTAAGTGTGAAGCAAACATATTTTCATTCTCAATCAAGTCTGCCTTCACACTGCATACAGGGCATGTAACCATATAATGGAAAGGGGACGTGGCCTGCACTGATGACGGCAGCTGATGAGGTGACAATGTAACAGATTATTGCCGCCTAACATCACAGTTGCTAAGCAATGTCAGAAGATCACGATCAGGGCAAACTCCTCAGAAGCTTGTGCCAAGGAAATATCTATCATTTAACTCCACACAGCTCAGTCACAATCTCTGTTAACACCTTGTCTGCTGGCCTCCCACACAGCTCACTATCAGCCCGCTCTCAGAAGCTGCAGAAATACACACAGAGTGCCTATACAGCTATAAAATGCGGTTTTTAAAAGAGCACAGAAAAATGTGAGAAAATAAGTCATATGGCACAAAAAACATTATCTTAGCTGCTATGTGACCCTTCATTAACTACCAGTGCAGTATTGTTGTTTTTGCTTTTTTTCAATGAAATAATATTTTCACTTTGAAATTAGGATGAGCTCACATCTGTGTATATAAAATTAACCAGATTCTCACCCAGAAAAGTAGTAGAACGTCATGCATTTTATTCCTTGCCTTTCATCTATGTGTCATGAGAGATCTATGAAAGTGTGCAGTTTATTCCTCACTTCGCATTCCTATGTCATGTGAGTGTGCATTTTTTTGGAGGCAAAAAATAAACCGCACATTGCACTCGCATGACATACAGATGTTCGGTGAGGAAAGAAATTCACACTCGCTTACCAATTGCATAACATAAGGATGTCAGGCTAGGTGAGGAAAAAGAAGTATGACATTCTACTGACACACACCATCTTTTCTGGCTGAGAATTTGGGCGGTTATTTACATGCAGATGTGAATGCACTCCAACATGAAAATACTTATTATCATACAAAACTACCAGGGAAGTGCCTGATTGGCTCCAATTTTATTCTACAGCAACACAAGATTCATAAATATAGACCAAATGTCATTGCTTATCGATATCTGCTATACATGTGTTCCATCGACTGTTAATCCATTATTAAATGTCATTGTCAAACTTGATAGTCGTATTAACAACATGCAAGCATGAGGAAGTATCATTCTGTACATCGATCTGCACCCCCATAATGCCATGACGTCAGGGGCGTAACTACAACAGGTGCAGGGTTGCAATTGCACCTGGGCCCTGGAGCCTAGGGGGCCCCAAAAGTCCCTTTGAACCATAGAAAAAGACTAATTCTATTAAAGATTTGCAATAATTGGGGTCCCGTTGGAGCTTTCGCATCGGGGCCCATGAGCTTCAAGTTACACTACTGCATGACGTGATTTTATGGCACCGATGGGTTGAAATGTCAGTCAGTGGTCTGTTGAAGACTTTCATCACAGAGGTCCTTGGAAAACCAGCCAGCACTTACAGATCTTTATGGATTGAATATTGGAAATGTTACAGGCCTCAGAAATGGTAACACAGTTAAAACCTATCTACTATATAATTGCCGAAGGCATTTTTGTGTCGGACCCCGAAAACACCGTGGCTATGTCACGCTGTGACGTCACCACGCGCGAGCAATGGCCGCGAAGCGGCCATTGCGAGTCGCTGTCCGAAAATAGAACCAGAGGCCCGGCTACAAAGTTAGCGATTTACCGCTGAGGTAGCGCGAGCAATGGCCGCGAGGCCATTGCGAGTCGCTACCTCAGCTGCCGCATCTGCCGCAACTCCCCCTATACTTTCAATGGGGATCTATTGCGAGTCGCTGTGTAGCGCGAGCAATGGCCGCGAGGCCATTGCGAGTCGCTACACTTGCGGCGCGGTTGCGGTAATCCCCATAGAAAGTATAGGGGGACTTGCGGCAGGTGCGGCAAGTGCGGTTTTGCAGGTGCGGCAAGTGCGGTTTTGAACTTGCAGCAGGTTTGCCCGCGAAAATTCCGTGGCAGACTCTGCTGTTGCTGGGTAGCAACCCATTTTGCCTACCAATCACCATACTCTCCTTTGTCTACCAATCACTATGCTCCCACCTGCCGCAATTTTATAGTGTTTAGTTTAACTTTTCCTCACAAATCATTCCTGCCTTGGTGATCCTGTGGGACGGACGTCGGAAAACCAGTGCTGGAACCTCATCCCTACAAGACATCTTTTTGGGCCAATATAATCGATTAGTAATTATTATTAATTATTAATATTATTATTAGTGTTAATATTAATTATTATTATTAATCGATTATGGCTTGGTGATCCTGTGGGACGGACGTCGGAAGACCAGTGCTGGAACCTTATCCCTTCAAGATCAGCTAAGATATCTTTTTGACTCAATATAATTGATTATTCATTATGATTATTTATTAATATTATTATTATTAGTGTTTATATTAATTATTATTATTAATATATTATTAATATTATTTATATATTGATATATTCATAATTATATATCTTTTTGGCTCAATAGAATTGATTATTCATTATGATTATTTATTAATATTATTATTATTAGTGTTTATATTAATTATTATTATTAATATATTATTAATATTATTATATATTGATATATTCATAATTATATATCTTTTTGGCTCAATAGAATTGATTATTCATTATGATTATTTATTAATATTATTAGTATTATTGTTAATATTATTATTATTAATCCATTATTAATATTATTATTATATTGATATATTCATTATTATATATATATATATATTGATATAGATATATATAATATATATATATATATATATATATACATTCTATATATATATATATTATATAGATTAATATATATAGATATATATATATATATATATATATGTCATATTATATATAATGTATATGATTAGTATATATATATTTATGTTTTGTATATTAATCTATATATATCAGCTAAGATATCTTTTTGGCCCAATATAATGGATTATTTATTGATATATTCATTATTATATATATATTGATATAGATATATATATAATATATATATATATATACATTATATAGATTAATATATATATATATGTATATGTATATTAATCTATATATATATATATATATATATTATTATTTTTTTTTTTTTTAATTTTTTTTTTTACTATTTTGATTATTATTAAATTGATTTCTTATTTGTTATTTTATTTGTATGAAGATTAATTTATTTTATTAAAAAACCGCATCTGCGGCACGGTTGCAGTAATTCCCATAGAAAGTATAGGGGGACTTGCGGCAGGTGCGGCAAAACCGCACTTGCCGCAAGTCCCCCTATACTTTCTATGGGGATTACCGCAACCGCACCGCTACTTGCACTTGCGGAGCGGTTGCGGTAATCCTTATGGGGATTAACGCAACCGCGCCGCAAGTGCTCGCAGTCAGCCAGCGAGTCGCAATGCGGCGCGGTTGCGGTAATCCTTATGGAAGCGGCCATTGCGAGTCGCTGGCCGAAAATAGAACCAGAGGCTCGGCCACAAAGCTAGCGATTTCCCGCTGAGGCAAGCGACTCGCTCTGACTCGCAATGGCCGCTTCGCGGCCAATGCTTCACGCTGCTAAGGCGACTCGCCATGCCCGCTGCCTGGGCATAGCGAGTCGCCTTAGAACTGTGTATCCACATGTCGACACTGACTCGCAGCGAGTGTGGACTCAGAAAAAAAACATTCGTGATTATATAATAGATTGTATATTAATCTCTCTCTATATATATATATAATATATACATGTCATATTATATATGTATATGATTAGTATATATATATATATACTGTATATTAATCTATATATATATATATATATAATATATATAAATATATCTATAACACATTGTAATAAATTGTAATATATAATATACATAATTTATTTAAGTTAGTAATATAACTGTTACACTTGCGGCGCCGTTGCGGCGCAGTTGCGTTAATCGCCATAGTAACTTTGGAGGCACTTGCGGCAGGTGCAGCAAGTGCCGTTTTGCACTTGCGGCAAGTGCGGCTGCGAAACAAAACGTAGCTTTTTGCCTACCAATCACTATACCCCCCCCCCCTGCCCTCATTTTAGTGATTAATAATATGTTGAATCCGCCATTTTATAGTGTTTCCTTTAACTTTTCCTCACAAATTATTCCTGCCTTGGTGATCCTGTGGGACGGACGTCGGAAAACCAGTGCTGGAACCTCAGACCTACAATATCAGCTAAAGATATCTTTTTGGGCCAATATAATTGATTATTTATTGATATATTCATAATTATATATATATATATATATATAGATATATAGATATATAGATATATAATAATATGACATATATATCTATATATATATATATATATATTAATCTATATGTATATGATTAGTATATATATATATTGTATATTAATGTATATATATATATTATATTATATATATATATATATATATACATATATTAATTCACACATTGTAATTAATTTGTAATATATAATATACATAATTTATTTAAGTTAATAATATATATAATATATTTTTTTATATATTTTTATGATATAATTTATATATAAAAATATATTGTATATACTAAAAATTAACAATATAAATATTACTACTTTGACTATATTGCTATGCAGAATGTATATTGATTGCTTCCTTAAATAATATACTGTAGCTATTATTGCATACATTTTTCTGTATTGTGCTCAATATGAGCTCTGACAAACAAAAAAGCTCTGTTAGAGCTAAGAATGCTGCACGTCAGCGCAAGAAGCGTGCGCAGGAGGATCCGGAAACAAAATGTCTCCGTTTGCTTAAGCTCACTGAGGATTTCCATAAAAGAATTGCAAAGGAGTCTGCTGAAGAAAGAAGCAGTCGGTTGGCCAAAAAAGTTGAGGCGGAATGCAAAAGACGCAAAAAGCAAAAGGTGAAGGTGCAAGGAGAACCAGCTACCTCTGACATGGCGTGCATATCTGGGTCTCCAACACTTTCTGAAATTCAACTGCCTACAACATCTGGCCGCAAACAACAAAAGGTGAAGGTGCAAGGAGAACCATCTACGTCTGACATGGCGTCCATATCTGTGTCTCCAACACTTTCTGAAACTCAACTGCCTACAACATCTGCCCGTAAACAACAAAAGGTGAAGGTGCAAGGAAAACCATCTACCTCTGATATGGCGTCCATATCTGTGTCTCCAACACTTTTGGAAACTAAACTGCCTACAACATCTGGCACGGGTAAAGTGAAGGGCAAATGTTCTTCTAAAACAAGAACAGACAAGATTGCTTCTGCCTTGACAAGACACAAATTGGCTAAAGTCAAACGTTTACAAATTATGTCACCTACCTCAAAACAACGCCGTTTGGCCCATTTGGCTGCCTCACAGCGTCAACTACGCCAAAAAAAAAACCTCCGTAAGAAGTCTCCAGTCACTACTTCTTTTGTTGGATGTCTTGACAGTTCTACACAGCAACGCCTTATTTATGTAGGCATCTACAAAAAAGGTCATCTGTTGCTCACTTCACCTACGTCATCAATCCCTATTGGCTTTACTGATGACGATACCGGTATTTTAGAACATACCTGTGGGCCCATGAATGTGTTATGTCAACATTGTGAAGCACAACATTTTGAGGCTGAAAGGCCATCTGATGGACAGTTCTCCCTTTGTTGTCACAAGGGCAAAGTTAAGGTACCATTACCTCAGTACCCTGAGCTCTTCACTACTTTACTGAAAGGAGACAGCCCATATAGTAAAAATCTCATGGAGAATATCAGGAGCATTAATAGTTCCTTTGCATTTGCTTCGATGGGTGCAAGTGTTTCTCAACCACCTGGACACGGTCCTTATTGTTTCCGGATTCACGGCCAAATTTACCATAGAACTGGCACTCTCCACCCCGCTGATGGTCAAGTTCCAGCATATGCACAGCTCTATATTTTGGATAGTGCTACTGCTACTGAACAACGCCTACAGTCTCCAGAAAATCTCAAGTGTAATCCAGCCTTGATGAGAATTATTGCTGAGCAATTGGAAGGTATTAATCCCTTTGTTTCAGCTTACAAAATGTTACGGCAAGTGGAGGAAGAGGAAGAACAGAAAGCATTGGAACATGGCACAAAAATGCCTAATATCATCATGGCAATTAAACAAGACAGAGAGCAAGACCCAAGACGGTATAACAACCCTACTGTCCATGAAGTTGCAGTCATCTTTGAAAACGCTGATGGAGAGCCACCATTTAATAGAGACATTTTAATACATCTAAAACCAGACATAAATAATCCGTTGGCCCCCAAAACACAGCAAATAAGTATTTTACACAGTAATTTGGATGCATTACTGTATCCATTGTTTTTCCCTCATGGAGAGCAAGGGTGGCATGAATCACTCATGCACCAAGGCCAAAATGTTCGCAGGGTGACACAGCTGCAGTATTACTGTTATTTGCTGTCAGTACGGACAGAATTCAATCCTGTCCTTAATGGAGGTAAACTGACACAGCAGTACTTGGTGGATGCCTATGTTAAGATTGAGGCCAATCGTTTAAATTTTATACGACAACACCAGAAGGATTTGAAGGTGGAAGATTATTGTCTCCTTCAAGAACATTTGCTGAGAAAATCCGTAGAAAAAGGAATCCCCATTGGCAAAACCGTAATTTTACCATCTTCCTTTGAGGGAAGTCCCCGAAACATGCAGCAGAGGTATCAAGATGCCATGGCGATTGTAACTAAATTTGGAAGACCAGATCTTTTTATAACGATGACCTGCAATCCGAAATGGAGTGAAATTGCAACCAATTTACAGCCATGGCAGCGTGCTGAACATCGCCCGGATTTAGTGGCCCGTGTATTCAGGATTAAACTTGAAGCCCTTTTGAAAGATATTAATTCTGGATTATTTGGCAAGGTTTGTGCTATGGTTCATGTGATAGAATTTCAAAAGCGAGGCCTACCACATGCTCACATTCTAATTATTCTGGATGCCAACTCAAAACTAAGAACTGAGGTGGAAGTGGACAATACTGTTTGGGCTGAAATTCCTGATCCATTACATTACCCTGTGCTCCATCAAATTGTCATGCAACATATGATCCATGGCCCCTGTGGACAACACAATCCCAATTCTCCATGTATGGAGAATGGAAAGTGTAAAAAAGCTTTTCCCAAACAGTTTCAAACAAAAACTGTTATACCTGAGGATGCATATCCAAGTTATCAAAGAAACGAAGGACCTTCTTTTCAACACCATTCCAAGATGATTGATAATTCTTGGGTGGTACCATATAACCCTTTCCTTCTATTAAAATATAAGTGCCATATCAATGTGGAAATATGTGCTTCCATTCAGAGCGTAAAATACCTCTTTAAATATGTGTACAAAGGTCATGACAAAGCCAATGTGGAAATTTGTGAAACTAACATCAGACACGATGAAACTCATAAATTCATGGATTCCAGATATGTCAGTGCACCAGAGGCAGCTTGGCGAATCTTTGCTTTCCCAATGCATAGACAATCTCACAGCATTATTCGTCTTGCAGTACATCTGCCTCATTCACAATCACTTTTTTTTCACGAGGGTGATTCTGCGGACAACATCAGTTATTCAATGGACAGACAATCAACACTCATGGCCTACTTTACCCTCAATGAGAATGATCCCAATGCTCGGGAGTACTTATATCGTCAAATTCCTGAGCATTATGTTTGGAAAGAAGGTGCATGGGAAGTTAGAAGGAGAAGAGGTGCTTCAGTCATTGGTAGACTCTACACTGTTAGTATTCAAGAACAAGAACGTTATTTTTTAAGGCTGTTGTTACTCCATGTTAAAGGAGCTACAAGTTTTGATAACCTTAAGACTGTTAAGGAAGTCACATACTCAACGTTTAAAGAGGCGGCATTAGCCCTTGGATTGCTCTTCGATGACAGTGTTTGGAGAAAAACTTTATTGGATGCCTGTGTTCTCAATATGCCTGCACAGCTCCGTGACATGTTTGCATATATATGTGTGTTTGGTCCTCCTAATCATCCCCTGGAGTTGTGGCAAGAATTTAAACAACACTTCGTTCAAGATTACTGCCATGCCTACCACCCTGACACTGATGATTGTGAGCATTGTGAAGGATATGCCATGACTGATGTTGAACATGTTTTAAAATTTCATGCTAAACATTTTATTGATTTTAATCTGCCACGCCCAAAAAGAAAACCACACATTCGTCCTCAATACAACAAAGAAGAAGAGTTAGTAAGAGCACATGAAATGAAAGCCACCTTAAATGATCAACAACGTTTGGCCTATACTGCAATCCATAAAGCTTTAGAGGATACAAGTGATAAGCCAAAGTGCTTTTTCCTTGACGGTCCCGGTGGAAGTGGGAAAACATATCTCTATCATCTATTGATTCATGAACTGAGAGGAGAAGGAGAAGTTGTCTCACCTGCAGCCAGTACAGGGATTGCTGCTAATCTATTGCAAGGAGGAAGAACTATCCATTCACTGTATGGCATACCAATACCAATTAATGAGACATCCGTTTCAAGAATCAAAAATGATACTGATGCGGCCCAACATTTGAAGACTACCAAACTCTTCATCATCGATGAGTCTACTATGTTGTCAAAATACGCTTTGCATGTAATTGATCAATTATTACGGGATGTCATGACAACTGATGTCTCCAAGAAAAATAAATTACCCTTTGGAGGGAAAGTCATTGTTCTGGGAGGAGACTTTCGGCAGTGTCTTCCTATCATCTCTCATGGAACAAGGACAGACATCGTAGAGAGCTGCATTAAATATTCACGACAATGGCAGCTTTTCAATCAATTGCCGCTCATTAACAACATGCGCTCCATTGATTCTGAATATAGCAATTGGTTAATTCAATTGGGAAATGGAGAATTGTCCAATGATTACAACCTTGGTGATGATGTCATTGAGATCCCGCAAGACATGATCTGCACTGGCTCTTTAATCTTGGACATATTTGGTGAAAACATTGTCATTGATGTGAATAATGACGAAAGTATTCAGAATGCTGCATCACATGCCATTCTTTGTCCCAAAAATGACGCTGTGGATTTGATCAATTCAAAAGTGATGGATTGTATTCCGGGAGAATACATGGAATATATGAGCCATGATTCCATTGATCCAGATAAGACGGAAAATCCCAAACAATATCCCGTGGAATTTCTAAATTCTCTAACACCAACAGGAATGCCTTCTCATCTCCTGAAATTAAAAGTTGGTACAATTATAATGCTTTTGCGTAATTTTAACAGCAGAAAAGGACTTTGCAACGGGACTCGATGATTATTATTGCTTTGTTTGACAACTTGATACAAGCAAAAGTAATTTCTGGCTCGGATGAAGGAAATGTAGTCTTCATTCCAAGAATTGATCTCTGTCCATCAGAGACTGGATTGCCTTTCAAACTAAGACGTCGGCAATTTCCCGTGAAGCCTGCCTTTGCCATGACTATAAATAAATCCCAAGGACAAACTTTGGAGAAAGTGGGGATTTATTTGCCAGAACCTGTTTTTGGGCATGGACAATTATATGTGGCTTTCTCACGTGTGAAGAGACGATGCAATGTGAAGGTGAAAGTGGTGGATTCATGCATTCAAGGCAAATTGGTGCCTAACTGTAAGAAAGTCTTCACCAAAAATATTGTCTATCGGAATATTTTGGGATGAACTTTTGCATATTTTTATATTTTTACCTTTTCTATTTAAAAAAAAAAAAAAAAAAAAAAAAAAAATTAGTTTAGTCTTTTCAATTTCAGTTTTTTATGTGCATAGTTTATACAATGTTTGTGGAAAAACACATTTCAGATTTCATTGGAGATGTGTATCATTCTGATTTTCTCACAGGGTGATAGAAACCACTATTTAAAGCTCCAGTGCTTTACGTGCTGAGAGATTTCATTCTTATTCTTTAAAGGGAGAGGTTTTTGTGAACAGCTAAGAGACGGGTGGGACGGCTGTTCACACACATCTCATTACCAAGGTGTGTTCCACATGTTTAGATAGATAGGGACAAACAAAAATTATTAATTAGATTCTACCACGACATTTTTCTTAGATTTTTTCACTTTGTTGAGGAATATACTAAATGATAATAATTGTTCATGAAGGACTTATCAAGAACATACTTGCTGTAATTTTCATAATTGCATATATGTAATTTGTACTTAACTTGCAGTTTGTGCAGACAACATAGTTGCGGCAGTGTCATACACATCAACTGCAGTCACCTGTGGTTAGTTAGTGGATGCATCTTATGCACCTGCTGAAGCTATGTTAACTCCATTTACTGTAGGTTAACTACAAGTTTTTTTGTTATTGTATGGATATTGCTGCAAGTCTGTAGTTGGTAACTCCTTCTGTATCAATTTACAAAATTTTATTATTTACATCACAATCCTCAAAAAATCTAAGAAAAATCCAGCTATTAAAAATATCTAAATTATATCAATTCGGATTTAGTTAGAGTAGGTCCCACCAGGCGTAAGGGCATCTTGATGCGATTGGTGGGCTGACACAAAGTGGCTGATACATATATTAGTACTGTTAATTCATCAATTCAAAAAATTGACTTATTAAGAAGTATTGCTACTTTGTGTTCTAAGACCCTTACAATATAATAGTTCAATTTTCCTTAAATGATATCAACCATACTAATATATGTAGTTGGTGTAAAGATGTCATTCGAATAATTGGATTATTATTTGAAAATATAAAAAAAAATTTAAAAATATTCTAGACACCCGATGCATTTGCATCGGGCTCACAGCTAGTACATAAATAAATTTCCATTTTTTTTACCACTATAGTAATAAAAAATCTGGACCAGTTTGTTAACTGACAATCATATTACCAGGTCATTTTTACCATACAATGTATGCCATGAAAACAATATCCAAAAAGCAATGTTATAATGCTGAGGTTTTTTTTGCAATTTCATTTCATTAGGATATTTTTATCAATGTATCCGGTACATTACATAGTAAAATAAATGCTGTCAATCAAACAAAAGGTCATCCTGCAAAAAAAAAAAACAAGTCCTCTGTGGACAGAAAACTGAAAAAAGTTATGGTTCTTGGATAAAACGGGAGGAATTTACAAAATATGCTATCTAACAATTTCAATACGAAGTTACTCTTCCTACAGTCACTAAAGATGAACTGAACTTACTAAACTCTCCTTTCACCATAGACAAAATCAGTGAAGTAATTAATAAATTAGAAATGAGAAAGTAACCTAACAAACTATTTCCTCATTTGCTTGCCCCCCACTTAGCTAACATCTTCAACAAAGCTTCTCAATTGGGAACATTCCCCCAAGAAATGTTACAAGTCACTATAATCCTTATTCCCAAACCCAAAGGAGATCCAAACTTAGTCAAAAACTATAAGCCCATATCCCTTACCATTTCTGACGTCAAAATACACTCAAAAATATTAGCAAATAGATTACCGTATATACTCGTGTATAAGCCGACCCGTGTATAAGCCGACCCCCTACTTTTGCCCCCAAAACCTGGGAAAACCTATTGACTTGTGTATAAGCCGAGGGTGGACTCCAGCACAGGTATACAGCCCCCAGCAGTGTGGTATACAGGCCCCCCAATGGTAGTATACAGCAGCCTCCCCAGTGGTAGTATACAGCAGCAGCCCCAATGGTATATACAGCAGCAGCTCCAGTAGTTAGTATACAGCATCCCCAGAGGTATATACAGCCCCAGTGGTAGTATACAGCATCCCCAGAGGTATATACAGCCCCAGTGGTAGTATACAGCATCCCTAGAGGTAGTATACAGCAGCCCCAAAGGTATATACAGCAGCCCCAGTGGTAGTATACAGCAGCCCCAGTGGTAGTATACAGCAGCCCCAGTGGTAGTATACAGCAGCCCAGAGGTAGTATACAGCAGCCTCAGAGGTATATACAGCCCCATTGGTAGTATACAGCAGCCCCAGAGGTATATATAGCCCCAGTGGTAGCATCCAGCAGCCCCAGAGGTATATACAGCCCCAGTGGTAGTATCCAGCAGCCCCAGAGGTATATACAGCCCCAGTGGTAGTATACAGCAGCCCCAGAAGTATATACAGCCCCAGTGGTAGTATACAGCAGCCCCAGAGGTATATACAGCCCCAGTGGTAGTATACAGCAGCCCCACAGGTATATACAGCCCCAGTGGTAGCATCCAGCAGCCCCAGAGGTATATACAGCCCCAGTGGTAGTATACAGCAGCCCCACAGGTATATACAGCCCCAGTGGTAGTATACAGCAGCCCCAGAGGTATATACGGCCCCAGTGTAGTATACAGCAGCCCCAGATGTATATACAGCCCCAGTGTAGTATACAGCAGCCCCACAGGTATATACAGCCCCAGTGGTAGTATACAGCAGCCCCACAGGTATATACAGCCCCAGTGGTAGTATACAGCAGCCCCACAGGTATATACAGCCCCAGTGTAGTATACAGCAGCCCCACAGGTATATTCAGCCCCAGTGGTAGTATATACAGCCCCAGTGGTAGTATATACAGCCCCAGTGGTAGTAGATTGCAGCCCCAGCGGTAGTATAGAGGGCCCCAGCAGTATATACAGCCCCAGTGGTATATACAGCCCCAGTGGTAGTATATACAGCCCCAGTGGTAGTATATACAGCCCCAGTGGTAGTAGATTGCAGCCCCAGCGGTAGTATACAGGGCCCCAGTAATCCAGGGCCCCCCCAGCGTCTCTCCGGTCACCTGAAAAGCAAACTATACTTATCAGTGTCCGCTGTCCGCGCCCGCTCGCCTCTGCCCGGTCTGCCGTCTGCGATCCTCCTTCTTCATGCGGCGTCTTCCGGTTTCCTGTGCTCGTCGCAGGGAATGACGTCATTCCCTGCGACGAGCACAGGAACCCGGAAGACGCCGCATGAAGATGGAGGATCGCAGACGGCAGACCGGGCAGAGGCGAGCGGCGCGGACAGCGGACACTGATAAGTATAGTTTGCTTTTCAGGTGACCGGAGAGACGCTGGGGGGGCCCTGGATTACTGGGGATGCGGGGGCTGCTGTATACCGATGTATACATCGGTATGTACCGATGTATACATCGGTATACAGCACTGACTCGCGTATAAGCCGAGGGGGTACTTTTCAGCCCAATTTTTGGGCTGAAAAACTCGGCTTATACGCGAGTATATACGGTAAGTAAAATTCTCTCAAGAATTATCTTAGACGATCAATTAGGATTCATTCGAGGCCACCAGACCTCAGACGGCACACGCAGAGACCTTAATCTATCTTACATAATGGAAAATGAGATCAGACCCTCCCTGCTTCTTGCTTTAGATGCTGAAAAAGCTATCGATAGAGTTAACTGGGACTATCTCTCCTCCACTCTATACAAATTTGGCTTCAATAACCAGTTTATAAAATCCATTAAGGCTTTATACTCCTTCCCATCAGCAAAAATTTACGCTAACAATCATCTCTCCAAACCCTTTGAAATTTCTAATGGCACTCGGCAAGGTCTCTCCTGTCCTATTCGCCATCTTCTTGGAACCACTTGCCCAACACTTTAGGTCATGCCACAAAATCAAGGGAATTACTACTAAAAACCATCACTTTAAAATTGGCCTCTTTGCCGACAATATAATATTATCCCTATCCAACCTGCTTTTTTCAATTAAAGAATCCATCCAACTGCTAAATAGATTTGCAGAAATCTCATACTACAAGATCAACGCGTCCAAATCTAAAATACTAGACTTTAATTTCAACAAGGAATTAAAAATGGCCATTCAATATTTGGGCATCCAATTAGCTAGGAACAGTAGATCATCTATCAAAATAAACATGGGTAGCATCATTAAAACGATCCAAAGCAACATGAATAGTTTCTCTAAAAAACTCTGTTTAAATGCTGCAGACAGGGAGAGAATAATTGGCAGCGGTGGGCAGATTAAACATGCAGGGGGCGTGAATCTGCCCTTGGCTGCAGCCCCTAGCCACCTCCTTAGTGGCTGTAGCATGTAAGTTTTCTAACTGTATTATCACGGGGTACAGGGCTGCTCAAGTGCTGGGGGACCCCTTGTCTGCATGCTGCAGACATGCTGCATCCAGTGCTGTAATTAGATCACCATGCCTGGTTTGGTGACAAGTCCTCTTTAAATATAGCCAAGGCTGGCTAAAAAAAGACCCTATTCCCGCGTTGGTAGAATTAGAGTTCTCACTGAACAACAATAAACCCTTAAGCTCTTTACTGTTAGGACACATCACAAAACCCTACTTACCCCTTCTGGAACCCCATCGATCTCGGACAAAATACAAGCGTGGAGAAAACTAGCCTCCTCACAAAAAATGATTTCAAAATATGATCAAATAAAAAACCTCAAAATATCCTTTATCGACCTAATTTCCCAGGATAAAATCCCTCTTTCATGGAAAACGAAAAGATTAAAAAAAATTGCCGACTTCCACAACGGTAAAGAATTCCTCTCCTTTTAAACACTCAAATCCACCCACAACTTACCAGACTCCGATTTTTACCACTACATACGTTTGAAAATAATCGTTATCGTTTGTTATCAAACAAACATCCACTATGCAAAGGTGTTCTAATCTGCAACATAATAACAATGTAATCTGGAAATCCAAATACATCTACGATTACTTTAAGAAGGATTTCTTATTTGATAAAAGACCATTCATGATAAAATGGGAAAGGGACCTTAAACTAAATTTTTCTCTTGACCAATGGAAAGTTTCCTGAAAATGTCCTACTCCTCCAACATATGCCTAACACTCCACAAAACCCTTTTCAAAATTCTCTCTAAGGGTGCTTTCACATCAGCGTTTTTCGTAATTCGCGGCAGATGCGGTGAAAAAAACGCATCTGCCGCGTTTGCCGCATAACCGTTCCACTTGCGGCGCGGTTGCGTTTTTTTCTATGCAAAGTATAGGCGTACTTGCGGCAGGTGCGGCAAGTGCGGTTTTGCACTTGCGGCAGGTGCGGCCGCGAAAAAAACCGCGGCTTACTGCGGTTTTTTTCGCGGCCGCATCTGCCGCAAGTGCAAAACCGCACTTGCCGCATCTGCCGCAAGTACGCCTATACTTTGCATAGAAAAAACCGCAACCGCGCCGCAAGTGGAACGGTTATGCGGCAAACGCGGCAGATGCGGTTTTTTCACCGCATCTGCCGCGAATTACGAAAAACGCTGATGTGAAAGGGCCCTTAATGTTATCTAACACCAACGAGGCTCTCTAGATTTTCTCCCAATCTTTCCCCCTTGTGTTGGAGAGGCTGAAGCCAGATGGGTGATCTCCTTCACATCTTCTGAAACTGTCCAAAACTCTCTAATTTATGGAAAGATATAAGTTCTTTAATTAGTCAGATCAATCAAAAACATGTAGTTTTATCTCCTCAATTGGTGCTACTCTCATTAGAGTTGGACAATATTGATCCCTGTTTCAGACAAATATCAATACATATATTCTTGGTGGTCAAGAACCTCATAGCTGCTAAATGGAAAAGTACATCTATCCCTACTATCTTGGAGGTAGTGGAGAGGGTCTTCCTACATAATTCATATGAAAAGTACCACACCATCTCTTATAACTGCTTTCCATCTTATTATAAAAATGGGAACCTTGGAATGACTATCTCCTGAAATACCCCCCTTAAACCTTGTAATCTTGCCATCCTAAAATGGCCCTACATCCCTTTCTGCTGCTTCACTTCAGATTAATTCCCATGTTGTACAACCCTGTAGCCTATAATGTATTAACTAGTTGTAAGATGAATCTTTCTGTTAAATATTCCCCTGTACACATTAAGATTGTTCTTACTCAATTCTTTGTTCACTGTTAACCCTCCCTCTTGCTCCCACCCCTCCCTCCATTTATACTTCCTCCTCTCTTCCTCTCCAGTTCAACATCTCTATACAGTACATAATCGCCAGTTTAGCGCTTCCGGCCACTGTGCCGCTATGGAGCAAGGGCGCCTGCGCTAAACTGCTGATTATGCCTGCCTACCCCAGAAGCGCCGCCATATTATGACACCCATGCCGCTGCCTGGCGGCGGCTCCCTGCTGCCTCCTGTCACCGCACACCCCCGCACGCTGCTGCCTCCGCCACCGCCGCACTCTGTTTCCAGCCTCCAGACCCGCTGCCCGCCTCCCACCGCAGGCAGGGTAAGCCACATTACAGAAGGGCCCGCCGCCACCATCTGCGGCCCCCTTCATCACACACACCGCACTCTCACTCACCCTCAAGGCCTGCCACCCGCCGCAGCCCGGGGGAGCCCTATTACTGAAGGGGCCGCCGCCACTATCAGTGGCCCCCTTCATCACACAAGATGCCCGCCGCTGCGGCCTTCACTCTCATGCCGCCGCCGCCACCGGCGCACTCTCATTCCAGCCTGCTGGCCCGCCGGCCTGCAGGCTGCTACCACGACCCCCCCTCCTCAACTAACGTTACAGGGGCAGCGGGGCTAACATCTGCAACACTGCCCCTCTTTACCCCCGTCACCCACACTGCCCCTGCTCACCCACACTCACCCTCCATAGCCCTCCCAACTCACCCACACTGCCCCTGCTCACTCCTCTTTCCCCCCCTATGCCCTCACTCACTCCTCACACTGCCCCTGATTACCCCCTACTCACCCACGCTGCCCACACTCACCCACACAGCCCACACTCACCCACACTGGCCACACTCACCTACACTGCCCCCACTCACCGACACTGCTCCAGCTCCCCCCCCACTCCCCCATACACCCTGCTTATCCCTCTCACCCCCCCCAAATGACCACAATCACCCACACTGCCCCTGATTACCCCCAACTCAGCCACACTGCCCCTGCTTACTCCTCTTACCCCCCTATCTCATCGCTCCTTACCCCTCTCACCCCCCCCAACTGCCCACAATCACCCACACTGACCCTGATTACCCCACACTCACCCACACTGCCCCTGCTCATGCCCCCACTCACCCCACACTGCCACTGTTTATCCCTTTCACCTCCCCACACTGCCCCTGCTCACCCCTCTTACCCCCCCACATGCCCTCACTCCCCACACTGCCCCTGCTGACACCCCACAGGGTGAAGTCACAGCTAATGGCCCCAATGCCAAACGGCCCGCCCCCCATCTTCATGTCACCCCACTCCCGATGCGACAGCATCGGGCCTTTTTACTAGTAGGGAACTAAACATTTGTAATGTGGATATTATATTTAACCTTCGATGCAATTGTTGAGCTGTATATTCCTCTGTAACTACAATTTTTTCCCAATGCATTTAATAAAATGATTTAAACAAAGAAAAAAAGGGAGGAAAAAAAAACAAAAACGGAATTACAAAAAAAAAAAATTGGCCATGTTGGGGAGAGGTGAAGAACTAACATCAGCACAAAGAAAAAGTAGGAGTCATTGAGGTGATGATATGGCAGGTACAGAGCCCTGAAATTAGTATCATCAAGCCTGACTGGGATTTTATGAAGAAACAAAAAGATTTACGCACGCCTACAATCACTAAAGATCTGTAGTTTGCTCTTCAAGGTGTTTGGAACAACCCCCCTATTACTGTGCGCAAGTTTACATGGAAAAATTGCTTTTTGACAATAAAGGGTGGTCACACTAAATATTGATTTAGCTTAGAAGTTTGATTCCTACGCTTTGCATTTTGTTAATTAGTAAAAATAAACTGTTAACTTTTATAAATAGGGTTGGGCAAACCCGAACTGTAAAGTTCGGGGTCCGTATCTAACGCCTAGCACAGACCCTGATTGCGGACTTCCCTGGGAAGTCCATATTACAGTTCATGTTCAGGGGAGCTGTAAATAGAAAGAAAATAGCAATTAAACAGCATCATTATACTTTACTGGCATCCCACCGATTGTACTTCCGTCTGCTCATTAACTTACTGGGTATTCATTTCAGAGGGACCCAACAGCCAATCACTTTCACAAAGAGTGGGCATCTGTGATTTGCTGTTGGAATAACCTGAAAACAGCCCATACATTTTAGCTTCTCTGTTGCAGGGTAGATGCTAGTATGTATAGGCTGGTTTCAGGTTACTCCAACAGCCAACACAGTTACCCATTCTCTGTGACAGCGTCTTTGATTAGCTGTTGTGCTCCTCACCCATTGACTGACATCATAGACCTGTGAAAATAAATAAATAAATAAATAAGAAAAAAGTATGCATCATTTTGCTTTATTTTGATTCTTAGCACAGATAAAGCAGACAGCTACAGGCTGCCACCCCCAGCTGCCTAGCTCTACCTCGGCTGGCAATCAAAATCCAGGGAAGCACATTCTTTTTTTGTAATTATTTAAAAAATGCATGATGAGCTTTGCCCTATTTTTGATTGCCATTCAAGGTAAAACTCAGGTAGCTTAGGGCTGGGATTCTCAGCGTTGTAAGGTCCAGACATTTTGGGCCTCCCTCCATGAAAATTGTAGCCCACAGCTGCCCCTGAAAATGCTGAATATGAACTTGTTTTCTTTGCATTATTTGAGGTCTGAAAGCACTGTGTCTTTTTTTATTATTTTGATGTTTTCTCATTTGCTGCAAATAAATACAAAATTTTTAACTTTGAATTTTGGAGACATGTCAGTAGTTTATAGAATAAAAGAACAATGTAAATTTTAATCAAAAATATATATACAGTGCCTTGTGAAAGTATTTGGCCCCCTTGAACTTTTCAACCTTTCGCCACATTTCAGGCTTCAAACATAAAGATATAAAATTCTAATTCTTTTGTGAAGAATCCCCAACAAGTGGGACACAATCATGAAGTGGAACAAAATGTATTGGATATTTTAAACTTTTTTAAAAAATAAAAAACTGAAAAGTGTGGCATGCAATATTATTCTGCACCCTTGAGTTAATACTTTGTAGCCCACTTTCTGCTGCGATTACAGCACAGAGACCAATCAGCACTGTTGGCGTATGATTTAAATAGTGCTTTGCTTATTGTATGCCACGATCCGCGGCGACCAATCAGCGAAGTGGCGGGCGGCTTAGCGGAAGATTTTAATCAAATCTCCCGCCAAACCGTGTGCCTCACTGATTGATGGCCACGATCCATGATTTATATCGCGCTTCACTGATTGGTCACCTCGGTGAGTGGCGATCAATCAGCGAAGCGGCTCACGCCTTGGTGGGAGATTTGAATCCTGCGCCACTCAGCCAATCAGCGGCACAAAATTCAAATCTTCTGCCAAGCCGCTTGCCGCTTCGCTGATTGGTCACTGCCGACCACTGAGACCAATCACCGCTCTTGGCACGTGATTTAAATCGCACTTCACTGATTGGTCGCTGTGATCCGCGGAGACCAATCAGCGATGCAGCGCGCGGCTTAGCAGGAGATATGAATCTCGCGCCACTCAGCCAATCAGCGGTGCGGGATTCAAATCTCCTGCCAAGCCACGTGCCGCTTCGCTGATTGGTTGCCGCCGACCACGACATCCAATCACTGCTCATGGCACGTGATTTAATTTGCGCTTCTCTGATTGGTCACCGCGATCCGTGGCGACCAATCTGTGATTAAGCGCGCGGCTTAGCGGGAGATTTGAATTCGCTGAGCGGCGCAGGATTCAAATCTCCCACCAAGCCGTGCACTGCTTTGCTGATTGGTCGCCGCAATACACGGCGACCAATTAGTGAAGCGGCGCGTGATTTAAATCACGCTTCACTGATTGGACGCCGATGACCACG
This sequence comes from Allobates femoralis, assembly GCA_033576535.1. NCBI lineage: Eukaryota > Metazoa > Chordata > Amphibia > Anura > Aromobatidae > Allobates > Allobates femoralis. The sequence goes on along the minus strand of JARQOC010000004.1, from coordinate 324,623,808 downwards.
GCGACCATTCAGTGCTCTTGGTGCGTGATTTAAATTGCGCTTCGCTGATTGGTCGCCGTTGTCAGTGGTGACCAATCAGCAAAGCGGCTCGCGCCTTGGCGGGAGATTTAAATCCTGCGCTGCTTCACCAATCAGCGGTGCGGGATTCAAATCTCCAACCAAGCCGTGCGCCGCTTTGCTGATTGGTTGCCACCGACCACAGTGACCAATCAGTGCTCTTGGCACGTGATTTAAATTGAGCTTCGCTGATTGGTCACTGCAATCTGTGGTGACCAATCAGCGAAGCGGCGCGGCTTAGTGGGAGATTTGAATCCCGCGTGCTCAGCCAATCAGCGGCGCGGGATTCAAATCTCCCGCCAAGCCGCATGCAGCTTCGCTGATTGGTTGGCGTGATCTGCGACGACCAATCAGCGAATCGGTGCATGATTTAAATTGTGCTTTGCTTATTGGTCGTCGCCGACCACGCCGCCAAATCAGTGCTCTTGGCACATGATTTAAATCACGCTTTGCTGAATGGTTGCCACAATCCATGGTGACCAATCAGCTGTGCAGTGTGCGGCTTAGCGGGAGATTTGAATCCCACACCGCTCAGCCAATCAGCGGTGCGGGATTAAAATCTCCCACCAAGCCGCGTATAGCTTTGCTGATTGGTCACCGCGATGCGCAACCACCAATCAGCGAAGCGGCGCGTGATTTAAATTGCGCTTTGCTGATTAATCGCCGTGGTTAGCGATGACCAATCAGCGAAGCGGCTCGCGCCTTGGTGGGAGATTTGAATCACGCGCTGCTCAGACAATCAAAGGCGCTGGATTAAAATCTCCAGCCAAGCCACGCACCGCTTCGCTGATTGGTCGTCGCCAACTACGGCGACCAATCAGTGCTCTTGGCGCGTGATTTAAATGGTGGCTCAGTGTTTAGGTGGCTCAGTGGTTAGCATGGAATGGTGGCTCCGTGGTTAGCACTGTACGATGGCTCAGTGGTTAGCACTGTACGATGGCTCAGTGGTTAGCACTGTACGGTGGCTCAGTGGTTAGCACTGTATGGTGGCTCAGTGGTTAGCACTGTACTGTGGCTCAGTGGTTAGCACTGTATGGTGGCTCATTGGTTAGCATTGTATGGTGGCTCAGTGGTTAGCACTTTATGGTGGCTTAGTGGTTAGGACTGTATGGTGGCGCAGTGATTAACACTGTATGGTGGCTCAGTGGTTAGCACTGTACGGTAGCTCAGTGGTTAGCACTCTATGGTAGCTCAGTGGTTAGCACTGTATGGTGGTTCAGTGGTTAGCACTGTATGGTGGTTCAATGGTTAGCACTGTATGATGGCTCATTGGTTAGCACTGTATATGTTGGCTCAGTGTTTAGGTGGCTTAGTGGTTAACAGAGAATGGTGGCTCAGTGATTAGCACTGTATGTTGGCTCATTTGTTTGCTCTGTATGGTAGCTCAGGGGTTAGCATTGAATGGTGGCTCAGTGGTTAGCACTGTATGGTGGTTCAGTGGTTAGCACTGTATGGTGACTCAGTGGTCTGCACTCCACAGTAGCTCAGTGGTTAACACTTTATGGTGGTTCATTGGTTTTATGGTAATATATGCTAATTTGTTCCTGCGGTTTTGATTAACAGCAAAACCAATGTGTTTCACAGAAACGCTGTGCACACACATTGGTTTTGCAAGTGTCAAGAACTGTCAAATACCTGCGTTTTTGGTGCGGATGGGAAAGAATTGACATTTTCTATTTTTCCTGCGTTTTTGGTGCAGTCAATGGAAAAAACGCAGGAAAAACGCAGCATCAAAAACGCAGTGAAAACGCACAAAAAACACGCATAAAACGCGCAAAAAACGTGCAAAAAATGCAGACAAGATTATAGCACATCTCCTGTCAAGGACTCTAGGATCCTCAGGTTTTGCTGCGTTCAGGACTGCTTAAAAAACCTCCTGCGGGTACATACCCTTATAGTTATCTATATTTGATATTGTGTATGTGTCTTTGTCAGATAATATTCTCATAGCTTCTTCCAAATATACATCGTTATCCTGTATAGAAATCCCTCCACCCTTATCTGCAGGTCTAATAACAATTCTATCATTTTTTAAAGACGTTAGACCTTCCAATTTATATTTAGAAAGGTTTTTAATTTTCTTACGCCCCAGGTTCAAAGATTCGAAATCCTTCAACACCAAATCAGTGAAGGTACTGAGGTGATGACCTTTATTTTGTATTGGATAAAAACTCGATTTTTCCCGTAATCTAGTGTGGACTATTCCATCCTCCCCTCCCGATTGTCCTTGTTCCTTTTTCTGATCTAACGCAAAATGGCGCTGTAAGGTTAATTTTCTTACAAAATGTTGTAAGTCCATATATAGATCCACATCTTTGGAGCCATTGTCCGGGCAAAACGATAAACCTTTAATCAGAATAGAAATTTCCCCTTCAGTAAGCCTATGTCTTGACAAATTGAAAATATTACCAATTCTTTCAATTTTTCTCACTCTCTCCCAGGTCCCATTCCTCTCTGATCATCCCTATTTGTTCACAATTATTTTCATTTCTATCTTTAGTCATTAAACTGGTCTTGATTTCTTTTGTTTTACACTTTTTATTTCCTCGTGTCCCCCTTTTGCATTTTTTCATTTTTTGGGACTTTGGGGTCAGGTATTTTATGATAGTATTTTGTTGTCCTGTGATACTCGGTAAAAAAGAAGACACCGACGGGGATCCAGTGTTTGAATTATCAATAGTGATCCTACTGGTTTGTATCTGATCTGTTTTTTTGCTGTTAATCTCCTGATCGCCTTTATTATTTTTATGGGGATGATCTGTCCTCTCAGGATCCTCTTCAGTCAGACGGGCCAGTGGAAGTTGGGAATACAATTCCTCAAAACCTTCTTCAATTATGGGTAGATCCAGGAGACTAGACACTCCTATTATCTATAGGTACAAGTACTTTCTTTTTTTATTTTTTCATATTTATTTCACTTGTTTCGGATCCTTTTCGTCCCTGTCTCTTATTGAATATTCTCCCTTCATTATTACTGTTATCCCCCTTATTAGTGACGACCACAGTATTAATAGTGTCCTTGGGGCTTTGAACTCGCTTCTCCTGTGTGATCTCACTTATTTTGACACTATGTAACAGTGGAGAGGTAGCCAGTTCCTTCTGCAAAACTGGTTCAATTGGCAACCCATTGTTTCCCTCATTATTAGTCTTGGTGGTATGTTTCCCTTTTCTCTTCCCTTTATTTTCTCCATTCTGACTAACAGGTGTTTCTTTAAAGCGAACCTGTCACCCCCCCTGGACATCAAAAGCTATAATAGCCACCTTCTGCAGCACTAAGGCTGCATTCAGGGAAAGGTGGCTATAAGCTTTTGATGGCCTTTTTACTATTAAATATGAACTTATATAAAGTCCAATACCTCAGACCGGGAGGCGGGGTTTCGCGCTCCTCCGACCCGCCTCCTCATGTCATTCATGGTGCTCGCCTGCTGCTGCCTCCCCTCATAGTCTATCATGAACGCGTGGCTCCGTTCTAGTCTATGGAGCCGCGCATGCGCTGTGCGCCCGGTGTCCAGGAAGTCGTCGGGCTGCGCGCGCAGGAATTAATTACTAGAAAATCAAGACAGGGATGATTTTAAGAAAGCTAGAAAAACAGATAAGAAACCTATGGGTCCCTACAAATTACCTGTAAAAGGGGAGCGAGAAACTCCCCATAATGACTTAAATCTAAATTTGAATAAGGTGGTAAATACTGAAAGATGCAGTCAAGTGGAAATAACTGTAAATGAATCAAATGAATCAGTGTCTGCCAATACTGATAGTGTATTTAAAGCGCAGCCCGACGACTTCCTGGACACCGGGCGCACAGCGCATGCGCGGCTCCATAGACGAGAACGGAGCCGCGCTTTCATGATAGACTATGAGGGGAGGCAGCAGCAGGCGAGCACCATGAATGACATGAGGAGGCGGGTCGGAGGAGCGCGAAACCCCGCCTCCCGGTCTGAGGTATTGGACTTTATATAAGTTCATATTTAATAGTAAAAAAGCCATCAAAAGCTTATAGCCACCTTCCCTGAATGCAGCCTTAGTGCTGCAGAAGGTGGCTATTATAGCTTTTGATGTCCAGGGGGGGTGACAGGTTCGCTTTAAATACACTATCAGTATTGGCAGACACTGATTCATTTGATTCATTTACAGTTATTTCCACTTGACTGCATCTTTCAGTATTTACCACCTTATTCAAATTTAGATTTAAGTCATTATGGGGAGTTTCTCGCTCCCCTTTTACAGGTAATTTGTAGGGACCCATAGGTTTCTTATCTGTTTTTCTAGCTTTCTTAAAATCATCCCTGTCTTGATTTTCTAGTAATTAATTCCTGCTCCAATCCCAGGACCCTTGCTGCTATATCGAAGTTCATTTTATTTAACACTCCGGGTGTGTACTATATATCAAAATTTCCTTGGATAGATTAGTAATTTTTTCCACAAATTCCTCAACAAGAATAATCCTCTTTTGAAAGAGACACCGAAGTAAATTGAACCTACATTCTTACAAAATGGTCTCCCATTCCTCAGTGAACTTTAAAGGGGGAGTCACACGCGTCAATGTCGTCAGCGAGATGATCGCTGACGAGATTGACGGCTGATCGCTGGTGAGCTGTCACACAGACAGACTCACCAGCGATCAATTGACCAGAAACATCGTGGAAACGATTTAAATATCGTTTCCACGATGTCTTGCTCCCGCTGCCAGCCTGCTGGAAGTGGGAGCAGGCTGGTCTCCAAGGTAAACTGCGGGTATCTAGGCAGCGCGCGCTGCCTAGATACCCGACGTGTACCTTAGTTACCAGCCTCCTCCGCTCACCGGCTGGTATCTAAGGTACACAGCGGGTAACTAGGGTCCCTAGTTACCCGCTGTGTACCTTAGATACCAGCCGGTGAGCGGAGGAGGCTGGTAACTAAGGTACACGTCGGGTATCTAGGCAGCGCGCGCTGCCTAGATACCCGCAGCTTACCTTGGATACCAGCTCCCAGCGCTTGTGAGAGGCGCTGGGAGCTGGAATATCGCTACTCCCGGTGTCACACGCAGTGATGCTGCGTGTCCACCGGGCGACAATCGCCAGGTTTTAGGACAGATTCTAAAACCTGGCGATCATCAATCAGCGATTTATCGCTGGTTGATTCAGTATGTCACACGCGTCAATATCGCTGCAACGTCACGTGCAGCCGATATCGTGCAGGCGATATTGACGCGTGTGACTCCCCCTTAAGTGTCTGTGGGAAAGGGGATTTTCTGTCTACTCTCAAGCCCCTAGGGCACTATCTTTCATCTATGTAAATTGAGAGGAAGCGAGCATCTAGCAGATGCAAGTGCAGATTGAAATTTGCGGCCATTTCTGGGCAATAGAGGCCAAGGCTCAGCTTGCCAATGTCTGCATGAACCTGAAAAATGGTGGCCACCTCCACACACCTACTGCCTACATCCTCCATGGACCCTGCCTCCTGCACCTTCGCTTCACCACTGACATCCCCCCTTGATAAATTAAAAATAAAAAACAAGATTAGGATTACAAAACACACCCCTGTTTTCACCACAATTTAGGGGTAAAAAAGTGCATTTTATAATCCAGAAAATACCGTACATATGGTATGCATACATATATATATATATATATATATGTACACATATACATATATAAGTGTATATATATATTCAATGGCGTGGCACTGTTACAGTAAACTGTAAAACCACACAACTCTACATAGCTAAAAAAAATAATTTAAATAAAGGACAATTCTGCAAAAGAGGAATTAATCAGGTAACATTCACAATAGCTAAAGGAAGAAGTGCGGATCTAAAATATGAGTCTGATGATATGTAACTGGAAAGTGCACATTTAATAAAATTGATGTCATTTACTATCATTTTATGTGCAATAATGCATCACATATTGTTTTCTAACTGCAAGTAAATCGTTGTAAGCTATCAAGCATGTATTACAACATGACATTAGGTGCAACGGCTTATTTAAATGTACATTACAGAGTCATTTTGTGTGCTGCTGTACACAACACATTATCTATTCCACTCAAATAAAGTAGGACATTAGTGATACTTGCATGGAGGTTTAAGTTTCAAATTAATTTACCTCTAGTTTATAAACAACTCCGGTGTCACATTCAGCTTGTGTGGAATATTAATGCTTCCTATCAAGAAGCTATCTTTCTGAAGAAAAGCTTCTGGTATTTGGTGAAACATGTCATATACTTTGCAATCCTGAAAGTTATTAACCCCTTCACCCCAAAACTTGTTTTCACCTTCCTGACCAAGCCAAATTTTTAATTCTGACAAGTGTCCCATTATGACTAGCGAAGGACAAATACAAATACAGCATACAATACAAATATAACATTTGGAAAGAGTAATATGACACTTCAGGTCCCGACAGGTGCTCACATTATTATATGAACTCCGTAACTAAATAAGACAAAGAATCCGGGACTCTGAGTTATGCAGTAAACTTAAAGTGTAAATATCATTTCAATGAAAAAAACAAAAAAAAATACTGCACTGGTTGTTAATGATGAGTCACATAGCGGCTAAGATAATGCTTTTTTTGTGCCATTTAACTTATTTTCTCAACTTTATTGTGCTCTTTAAAAACTGCATTTTAGGGTCGTGTGGGTGTGGCAAGCAGCTGATAGGGAGTAGGGCAATGTGACAGCAGAGAAAGGGACAAGATCAGAGATTGTGAGCTGTGTGGGGAGCCAGCAGCCAGATGACAGAGCAAAAGCTTGTGCCAAGAGGAGATGAGTTTACACTGATCCTGACATTCTGACACCGCTTAGTAATTGTGCTGTAGCCTGAAGTAATCTGATACATTGTTTCCTCATCAGCTGAAGTCAGGAGCTCGCACACCTTGTGCCCTACCCCCTCTCTTATATGGTTATGTGCCCAGATTAAGTGTGAATACTGATCTGACTGAGAATGAACATATGTCACTCACAGTCTAGTGGAGACACCTTGTGAAAGGTGTATAAATGGTTTTCCACCAGATTTCATTAATGAAATATATTTGAAATTTATGAACATTTCTTGCTCCACATTTTTATTAAACAAAAATTTAAACAGTGATTATGCTTTAAATATTTAATGGTGATCCAGCTGATAAGGCATTGGCTGGTATAGGTATTTGTCCCCCCTTATTTTGTTACTCAGGTTTACTTTACTTTATTACATGTTCCATAGTGCGTCTGCAATTTTTATCATACGTTAGGTTCTCCTATTTATCTCTATTCACACTGGGCTTTCCCTGACAGCCCACTTTTCAATGCCTACACTGAGCTCCTTTTACACTATTAATAATTGCCATACAGATAACCTGATTTTCTATTTATTTTAATATATGCAATATATATTGCCCTTGGTCCAATGGATTCTAGACCATGAATGCACCCCCTTTGGATATTATTATTTACGTATATAATTTAACACTTTTGTGATATTTCTTTACATGTTCTGATCGCTCAATTTTCTACATACAGTATACACTGCCTTGAAGCTGGCTTTCATGGAAGGATCGTAATGACAGACACAGAGGTCATCAGCTGAATTCCAACTGTCATGACAATCCATCAGCACCCCACGATCACGTCATGGGGCACCTGATGAGAGCAGTAAATGAAGTGCCCCCATGCAGGTGCATGTTAAATCCCAGTTTAAAAAATTACCAGAAGAATTTTACTAGTTAACTGCTGTGAGTGGATCACTGATCCACCTGGAGCTTTTAGAGGTAAATGATAGCTGAATAAATTAGCCGTCATATGCAGGGAATGATGTGAGCTCAGTGGCGAGTCTGCATCAAAGGGACACATCTTTTGACATATGTATACGTCAAACATCTTGAAAGGGTTAAGAATAGTAAAAAGTAAAAAAAAAAGGTTTCACAAAACCTGAAAATGCCATTGCTGTATATAGCACAAGCGATCAGATGATTGCAGCTTCAAGTTTCCTAATGGTACCTTTACACGCCGCAACTATTATCGGCGATCGGAGGCAACCAGACGTGCGCGTTCACGTTTTTGACAGTTGCCTCCGAATGCCAATGCCGCATGTACACGCCGCAATTACGCCCTCAACCTAAGGTGATGTATTGTCCCGGAAGTTTCCACACCAACATTTGGAAACATCCGGTTGACTCCTGAAGCCGCTTCAAATACCGCAATCCCCAAAGGAATGTGGGTGTACATGTTCTGCGCCGCAAGAACATAGGCGTGACAGACTTGTGTATTCCGCACCCCAAACACGCTGATTACACAACGCAATAGCGTCATGATTGGCCAGCCTGCGCAGGAAGGCTGGCTAATACTTGACGCCATTGCAATTGTGTAGAGTGAATGGACAGCTCTTCCAATATGTCGCCCTGTGTAGGGACAGCCAATGGAAACACCGTAGCCCCCACCAATCATCGCTGATGGGGCGCGGTATCCAGCGTGCTGTGGCACGCCTCTGGGAAATCACTAGGCGACGCAGATTCCATCCCTATGGCCCGTTCACACGCCAAAACCAGGGCATCCCCTCAGGGTTGCGTCTGGTTTTTGAACAATGCTCTGAAACCGCAACCGGGAGCAACTATAAAAATCACCATCGGGTTCCACAATTACACGCCACAATTTCGTAGCAATTTCAGGGCAATGGTGACAGATGTAAAGGTACCTTAAGAGGTCTAATAAGAAAAGTAATAAGGAAAAAAAAGGTTTTAAAGAATATTAAAATTTTTTGGAAAAACATATTAACTTTTATAAGACCCACCAGACCATATGATGTACAGTTGTGAGCAAAAGTATTGACAACCCTGCAGTTCTGTCAGGTAATACTCAGTTTCTTCCTGAAAATGATTGCAATCACAAATTCTTTGGCATTATTATCTTCATTTAATTTGTCTTCAATGAAAAAACACAAAAAGAATTGTCCTAAAGCCAAATTGGATCTAATTCCCCACCAAACATAAAAAAGGGGGAGGACAAAAGTATTGGCACTGTTAGCAAAATCATGTGATGCTTCTCTAATTTGTGTCATTAACAGCACCTGTAACTTACCGGTGGCACCTAACAGGTGTTGGCAATAGCTAAATCACACTTGCAGCCAGTTGACATGGATTAAAGTTGACTCAACCTCTGTCCTGTGTCCTTGTGTGTACCAAAATTGAGCATGGAGAAAAGAAAAAAAGACCATTTTGTGTGAAATGATCAATGTTTTGCTTTTTGCTTCATTCTCTTTTGTGTTTTTTCATTGAAGACAAATTAAATGAAGATAATAATACCAAAGAATTTGTGATTGCAATCATTTTCAGGAAGAATCTGAGAATTATCTGACAGAAAAGAAGGGGTGTCAATACTTTTGGCCACAACTGTGTGTCAAACCACTTCTTGTGTTGTAGGATGAATATATGGGAGGGGTCTAGTGCACATGATCAGCAAACCACCACACCACATCTCTGAGGATGACGAAACACAGGTTCTAACTGGCAAAGAGGACAGGGGTGAGGAGTTAGTTGAAGATGATGCAGGGATGATGAGGTCCAAGATCCCACATGGAGTGAAGGCCATCCTACTAACATGTAAGAGGAAGAAGAAGAGGAGATGGTCACACTCAAACAACAGCACAGCAAAAGAGGGAGTAGGGTAAAAAAAATACATTGGTCAGCCTGTACATAGGCTACTACTGCCCACCTCACAGAGGAAATGAGCTCCCCAGACCCAGCTTTAAGGAGCTCCCTGGTGTGGCATTTTTTCAGGCAATGTTCTTACAACAAGAGATGGGAGGCTTACACGCGGTGCTATCACAGTCTGAAATGAGGCATAATGTAGTGAACCTGAGCATCACCTGCACGGAGAGGCATCTGAATTACAAGCATGAGCTGCAATGAAGTACACACCTGAAAACCCAGGAAAGATTTGAGACTCCTCCTGCTCCCTCTTCTGCTTGGCCTCTTTCTCCTGCTCATGATCAATAGGACCATTTGCCGCCTCAGGGTGGAGGCACACTGTCATGCATCAAAAATGGAGTGTTTTTGATGCATGACAATCATGCGAGTGCTGGTCTTTTTTTGCATGAGTGTGGCGCAAGTGTCATGTGTGTGGGTGTGTGTGCATGGTTGTATGCATGACAGTGTGGTGCGATTGAACTTGCATTTCACTCACAATGCGAGTTAAGCGCATTGAAAACGCACTAACATGACCAGTATCATTTACTGATACTAGCCCGAGCGCAATGCGAGTTTTTATCGCATTGCACTCGCGCACGTCTCACGCCCAAGTGCCTCCACCCTCACAAAGAGAATAAGACAGCTCAACCACCATCAGCAGTGTTACCGAGCATTTACACTCCGTCCTATGGAAGTGTTGATCTCTCCATCCTCCAAACCCTGGAGAGAAAGAGGAATTACCCCCTTAACCAACCATTAGCCCAGACCCTTAACAACAGCATTTCAAGTTTCCTGACCTATGAAATGCTACCATTCTAGCAGGTGAAAATGGACATATTTACAAAACTAATGTTGGTGATTGTTTCAAAGTATGTTGTTCCCACCCACCACTACCTTTCCAGGCAGGTAACCACTTAGAGGTTAGATACCAGTCATCCATACTATCAATTATGTATTAATTTTTTACTGAGCTCCCTCCCCCCTCCCCCTTCCTCGCCCGAAGGCCGGCTTGGGTCTCCATCTTGTTGGAGTCCAGCACGCAGTTTTCCTTTTTCAATTAAAAATAAGGGCATATAAACCCATTCAAATTGCACAACTCTGTTAGTCATAGTGTTAGGACCCAGTGAGATGGAAGCACCTTGTCATTACTCACCGGGCACTCCGCAGTGGCCAATGCTGAAGCTAAGTCTTCCAATTTGCAATATATTCTAGGGCAGTGTTTGCCATAATACATTTTATCATGTTTCTTATATTAGCTGTACAGCTCGGCCGCTCATTGCACTCATGAATTGTACACATTTAGTGTCAGTGTTGCAGCAGATATTCTTATTTTCATTAGTATGTATTTTTTCTGCTTGCACCTGCACTTAGAGGTTAGATGCCAGTCATCCATACTATTAATTACGTATTCATTTTGACTGAGCTCCCTCCCCCTCCCCCTTCCCCGCCCGGAGGCTGGCTTGGGTCTCCATCTTGTTGGAGTCCAGCACAGACTTTTCCTTTTTCAATTAAAAATAAGGGCATAAAAACCCATTCACATTGCACAACTCTGTTAGTCATAGTGTTAGGACCCGGTGAGATGGAAGCACTTTGTCGTTGGTCACCGGGTCAATGGCAGTTTGGAGAAGGCACCCTTCAAATATCAGGGACCTGGAGCAGTTTGCCAAAGAAGAATGGTCTAAAATTCCAGCAGAGCATTGTAAGAAACTCATTGATGGTTACCGGAAGTGGTTGATCGCAGTTATTTTGGCTAAATGTTGTGCAACCAAGTATTAAGCTGAGGGTGCCAATACTTTTGTCTGGCCCATTTTTGGAGTTTTGTGTGAAATGATCAATGTTTTGCTTTTTGCTTCATTCTCTTTTGTGTTTTTTCATTGAAGACAAATTAAATGAAGATAATAATAACAAAGAATTTGTGATTGCAATCATTTTCAGGAAGAAACTGAGTATTATCTGACAGAATTGCAGGGTTGTCAATACTTTTGGCCACAACTGTAAATGTGGGCAGTATTCATTTACTTATCACACTATAATATGTTTATATTACATTAATGATTATGTATTAATTGCAAAGCAATTGTATTGATGCACTTGATTTATGGATTTACACTGTGTTATGTATTTAATGTACTTGTGAAATTGTACACTTTTAAATATATAATTGTACAAGTACAAATAAATTGAATTAAAAGAAATGTAACGCTCTTCTGTGGTCTTAAAAATGAATCCATGGATGGGCTGAAATTTCACATCCCAGTTTTACATTGAGCGAATAAACTACTTCTTCACTTGATATTTTACAGTGCAGCTCTCATCTATAATCTTCTGTGTTAGATAAGTTGGGGCTCTTGAGCTGTCCTCTTTGAACCTCTTTCAGTGCTGTATTACCCCTTTTCTTGTTTCTGCCTCCACTATCTAATACAGTGTTTCCCAACTCCAGTCCTCAAGGCACACCAATAGGTCATGTTTTCAGGATTTCCTTAGGATTGCATAGGTGATAATTTAATCAGTTGCACAGGGGATAATTCCATCATCTGTCTAATCCTAAGGAAATCCTGAAAACATGACCTGTTGGTGTGCCTTGAGGACTGGAGTTGGGAAACACTGATCTAATATATAATTACCTATTGGCATTCGTCATTGACTTCCGCCTGTACGAGGCCATTTCCCAGAATTTCCCTTGCCACCGGAAGACATATTTGGACACCCAAGTGATGGGTGTCACAATATAGTACCAGACACCGACACTTCAAACCCTGCTTGCTGCCTGCACACCCGACCGCACGCCAACCCACATACACACTCACATGTCTGGCCACCTGCATACATGCACATCCATATGCCCGCTTAATAATACCATACCCACCCATCATTGCCACATATACACCTGCCTACTATGCCCACCTGCCACCTGCAATCCCCACCACCCCCTGACTCACCACTGCACCCTCAACTGCTTGGAAACTCTGAGGCTCTGCTTGTGGCCTATCGAGGAGAAGATTGGGTGCAGGCACCCTCTGGTGGTTACACGCAATCTGATTCTGCAGACACCGCAGACAGAGCCACAGAGTTTCCTAGCAGCAGTAGGTGCAGACACATACATGCACATGAAAATGCACACACAAATGCACACACATGCACATACACACATAGACACATGCACTTACACGCACGTACACACATATGCACTTACATGTAAATACACAAATGAGCACACACATGCATACATACATACATATGTACACACACATAAATGCACATACTCACATGCACATATGCATGCAAATACACACACATGCACATACATAAACACACATACATGCACATTCACACATGCACACATGAACACACAAATGCAAACACACACATACACATGCATGCATATACATGCACATACACACACACACACATGTGTATACATGCACACACATACATGCATATACACACATACATGCACATACTTGCACATACACACATGTGCATACACACATACATATATGCATACACATGCGCATAAATGCACACATGCATACATATACACATACACACATGCATACACAAATGCACAGACATGAATAAGTGCACACACACACATGCACACAGATAAGCACACATATGCACACCCATGTGCATAAAGGCATACGCATATAATCATATGCATATGCACATACACACATTCACATACATGCAAATACACACAAATGCAGAGATATGTGCGTACACATACATACAGACATGCACATACACACATGCACACACATACATACACATGCATACATACACAGGCACATACATGCCCACACATGCATGCACAGATGTGCATACATGCACATACATGCACACACATGCCCCTACATACACAGACACATGCATGCACAAACATACATGCACATACACACACATACACACACATGCATACACACATACATACACATGCACACATACATGCATGCATACACACATGCACATACACACACATGCACGCACATGCGCATACAAGCACACAGACATACGCACACACGTGCACATATATAGACACACACTTATGCACACGTGCACACACATATACATACACAGCACACACAGACACATGCACACATAAAAATATAAACACATGCACACACATACACATGCACACATACACACACACACACATAAACATACACACATACATGCAAACACATACAAACACACATACAAATACACACACATAGACACATTGCCACTATCTTTGGACACTCAAGTATACAAAGATGGTGGCAGAATGACGCATCAGATTGCCCAACCGCAACATTACAGTAATTACAGGATTACATCAGAGGGGTTCTTGGTGGTAGCTAATAAAGTGGATAATGAGGCATCCCTGTTTATTTTGTATGTAACTAAAGTTTTTTTTCTCTGTGTTGTGTTTTTTGTTATCTTTACTGACAGTATTACTAAAGTTCAGTTGTCATACTGACAGCTGACTTTAGCAATAGGGCTTGATGTCAGCTGCCAAAAAAAGCTGACATCAACCTCATTATTACCCAGTCTGCCACCGCTACACAGCAGCTGAAAGAGCTGGATAACCACTAGTTTTGGAGTCTCTCACGAAGACGCCAATTCTAGGGCAGCTGCTGGCTGCAATTTTCAGCATTGGGGGCCCAGAATGCTTGGGCCTTACCATGCCAAGAATTCCAGCCCCCAGCTGCCTGGGTTACCTTTGCTGGTAATAGAAAATATGATGAAGCACATTCCATTTTTTTAGTTTGTTTTAGTTATTTATTTAAATAACTAAAAAAAATAGCTCTCTCTGGGGGGAGAGATGGCTGCCCCCTCCAACGCCACAGAGGCCACCCCATTTTGATTCCCCATACGATAGCATTGGGCCCACATCTACTTTATCCATACTTGCATTTGAGCACAAGCCACTGGTGTCTGATCGGTGTAGGTTTTTATAAATTCCAAGACAGTTTATTCTCTGTCTACATTGAGATTATTTCTAAGAGTAATTTGACAGCATTTAAATATAGACCTCTGTTATTAGAGAATTGCAGTTGAGGTTACTTATGTTACCCTTTATTATAATGCTTACTCTTCTGACAAAGTATTTTCTCACAGGGGTTGCTCACTTGAGTGATTACCGTATATACTCGTGTATAAGCCGAGTTTTTCAGCCCAAAATTTGGGCTGAAAAGTCTCCCCCTCGGCTTATACACGAGTCACTACGGTTGGTGGGGGCTGTGGAGGCTGGAGGAGGCGGGGGGAGGCTGCTGTATGAGCGGCCCCGTCATGTGGGGCCGCTCATTATATATGCACTGCTTCCCCCTGTCAATCAGCGGCAGGGGGAAGCAGTGCATATCTAAATAAATTATCCCCAAATGCTGGCATTCGCCCCCCTTGTAAGGGCCCCCTTCCCCGCTGCTTATAAACTTACCATCCCGGTCTTCTGCACAGCGCCGCTCCTTGGTGCTCCGTTCTTCATCCTCCTGTCCAGCTACATCCGAGATCCCCGGCCGTCGCAGGCATATGACGTCATCGTGCGACGGCCGGAGATCCCGGATGCAGCCAGCGAGGACGGACCTTGAAGAACGGAGCACTGAAGATCGGCGCTGAGCAGAAGACCAGGATGGTAAGATAAGCAGCAGGGGGGGGGCCCTTACAAGGAGGGGGGGGTGAGTGCCAGCATTTGGGGGCTGCTGGGTACCCCCAAGGGGCTGCTGGGTACCCCCTGGAGGCTGCTGTGTACCCCCTGGGGGCCGCTGTATACCCCCTGGGGGCCGCTGTATATCCCCTGGGGGCCGCTGTATACCCCCTGGGGGCCGCTGTATAACCCCTGGTGGGTGCTGTATACCCTGGGGGGTGCTGTATAACCCCTGGGGGCTGCTGTATACCCTCAGGGCTGCTGTATATACTGCTGGGGCCTGTATACCACTGGGGCTGCGTTATATACTGGTGGGGGTGTGTATATACCACTGGGGAGGCTGCTGTATACCACTGGGGTTGCTGTATATACTACTGGGGCCTGTATATGCCACTGGGGAGGCTGCTGTATACTACCATTGGGGGGCCTGTATACCACACTGCTGGGGGCTGTATACCTGTGCTGGGTTCCACCCTCGGCTTATACATTAGTCAATAGGTTTTCCCAGGTTTTGGGGGCAAAAGTAGGGGGGTCGGCTTATACACGGGTCGGCTTATACACGAGTATATATGGTAAATCTTTTTACCTGAACCGTGCAAGTATATATTGCTGTGGAGAACTATTTGTAACTAAATATCTTAGGTGAAATTTGTAAACCTGCAGCAACCCTCAGATAAACATAATTTATTTTAGAGACATGCACCAATTAAATCTTGAATTTTGCAAAATATTTGTTTAAAAAAAAAAAACACTTTAAATATTTGCTACTGCAGGTATTTTGATGTGTTTGGATATAAATACTTCCTGATTACAGTAATTATAGTATGTACTTTGATTAAGGTTGCACAGTCCCAATGCAAAACCGCTGCCACTTACTAATTATTTGTTTTGTTGCCTGAGTGCTGAATGCACAGAAAATGTGATGCCTCGTGGTGTGGGGGAATATGAAACAGGTTTTTAATGTAATATGAAATTATATAATATTCAGAAATGAAAAATGTGTACTCTATATAGAGCGCTCAGCATAAATATGCCCACCCTCTGTGAAAAGTAAGATTTTAACTAATATATATCGCTAAACTAGATGTGGGAACGATTCTAACTCATCGGGTATTCTAGAATACCTTGTAAACAGCAGAGAAGTGTGTCACACTATGAGCGGCAGTTCAAATTGCGCACGAATATACCAAGCTGTGCTTCGCTGATTGGTCGCCGCCAGCCACAACAACTAATCAGCGCACTTGGCGCGTGTTTAAAACACGCTTTGGTGGGCACTAGGACCTGGCCATGGAGAGGAGAGGAAGCTAAACTCAGAGCTCCTGCTCCCCTCGCCTAACATCGGCCTGATATCTAAGCAATCACTGCAATTTCCACATAATTATTCCAACCAAACGCCGGACCAACCGACCCAGCACCACCCTGAGCCCTCCAGCACCATCCAAATCCAGCATTACCTTGTATATGAAAAGCTCAGGCCGACCAGCCCCAGGCCGTACGAGACCCAAGATGGCGGATCCAGCTGGACAGAAGAAGCATGGAGACTGCGAGGGGGCAGCAGGCAGACCCACAGGACCCACAGGACTGGAAGAAGAGCACCCAGGCAGAGGCCCCAGCGAAAGACCGCAGATGCTCAACAGCGCCATACCGGCCGGAGGCAGCACAACCGGGGGCCGGTCATACAGCGCTGCCCTGGCCTCAGCAGCACGGGCCCCTGGAACACAGAGCTTCCGATGGGGCAGGAAAGACAGAAGAGATCCGAAGTGCGGGGACCACAAAGATAAAGAGTGGGAGCCTGCCGCAGCCAGACAGCCCCACACTGACCCGACGTGACGCTGCCGGGGACCGGCCGGGTGGTGCCGCCGTGGGCTCACCGGCGCGGGCCCTGACCCTGCATGCTTGCGGCGCCACAGACAATGCAGGAGCGGCGGAAGACCGCCGCTGCATGGGGCCCGCAGAGAGAAGCGGGAGCCCACTACTACATGGCAGTCTCACGCCGACCCAGTGTGGAGACGCTGGGGACCAGAGGCACAGCGACGCCCTGACCTGAGGCATGCGGAGCCCAGAGGCAGTGACGGGGTGGGAGCGGAGGCGGAGGGGGACCGCCGGAGTGCAGGGCCCGCGGTGGGAGGGGACGGGAGCCTGCAGGTGCCAGGCGTCCCTGCACCGACCCAGCACAGGACCACCACCACCGGAGAACGAAGGTACAGCGCCGCCCAGCCCCCATCAGAGCAGGCCCCAGGCACACATGGTCTCAGCCCCAGCAGCGACGGCCCCCCCAGAGGAGCAAAAGGGGCAAGCAGGCACCAGGGCATCGGGCAGACAGGCGGGAAAAGCAGAAGATCGTTGCCCCCCATGCCACCCACCAACCTTACGCCGACCCAGCCCCTTGAACGACAAGTCTCTGCCCAATCAACCAACTTCGACCAAATGCTTGACCTGATGAAAGACCTAGAGAACCGCGATAGGCAGAACAATATCAGGGTCCGTGGACTCCCTGAGTCCGTATCAACAAAAGACCTAGACCCCACCCTCTGCAGGTTCCTCAACTTCGTACGCAATAAACCAGAAAACACCCCACTTGAGTTAGACAGAGCCCACAGATCATTAGCACCGCCCCCACCACAAGGCAGCAGGCCCAGGGACATTGTCTGCAGGATCCAAAATTTCAGAACCAAAGAAGATATACTGGCCAGAGCCCGATCCCACGAAACTCTATCTTTCAAGGGCCACCCGATCCAACTAATGCCAGACCTGTTCCGACACACACTACAAAAACGCAGGGCCCTTAGACCACTACTGGAGGCTCTCCGGAACAAAAACATCCCCTACTCATGAGGCTTCCCCTTTCGCCTCCAAGTACGCAGGGATGGGCAATCATTCTATGCCTCCCACCCAACAGACATCCCCACATTCCTGGAACACCTAGGGATCCAGACGGTTACCATTAGCACCGCAGACTGGCCATGAATGCCCAGCCTGGGAGAAATATCCCGAGCTCCAAAGGAACAAGGGATACGGAGGGGGAGGGGAGGAAGCACCAGCAGACAGGGATCAAGAGGGGGAGACCCCAACCGCCCCGACACGGGTCAACCCCCAGGACGCCCCCTAATCTAATACCAAGAGCGAACCCAGCCCGAAACAAGGCCCACAAAACTGGACAGGCAACCAAACACGAACACACGGACACCCGACACAAGGGATTCAACATCCAGCACCGGAGACGTAATCAAACTTTACCCCCAGCACATTTCTGTTTTGTCCTCCCTCCCCCATCCCTTCGTTTTCGTTTTTTGTCCTGTATTTATATATATTTTTATTTATATTCCATTTTCTTTTTTTATTATTATGTTTTCGTTTTTTGTTTTTTTTTGCTTTTTGTTTTTTTTGTGTGTGTTTTTAATCTCCTTTTATTTGCTTTCTTTATGGTTATGGGACTTATGTCCCCTTTGTTCGCTGTCCCCACTGCTGAACCCCCCACCCCTCTTAGGGTGCTTCGATCCCCCATTGATCTACCTCCCCATGTGCTCTTAACCACAGTAGATGTTGCCGTCCACGTGATGCGTGTTTCTCTCCCGCACTCAGTTCTCCTCCCCCCCACATTATCTATCCTTCCCTATCTCCCCCTGCACCCCCTCCCTCCACTTCCTCCCTCTTTCCCCCATCATTCCTCTAACTTCCCTATTTCTCCCCCACCTTTTCTCGCTTCTCCCCTCATCCCCCTCTTCCTTTCCTCCCCGATACCGCCCCACCTGTCCACCCAGCCCCTCCCCCCTCTATTAAATAAGCTACCACCACCCACCTCTCCACGGTTTAGGTTCCTATGTACATACTGTCCCTCCCCCATGTTCTCTCCCCCCCTCTCCTCCTTCTTTTCCTCCACCTCCCACCTCTCTCCTCCCCCCCTTTTTTTTCCTCTCCCCTCCTATACCGATATGATATGTCTTCTCTTACTCCCCCCCCTTTAAAAACGCTTTCATCCCATCTCTCCTGAATTATCCCTCTCTGTTATTAACTACAGTCGATGTTGCTTTATTGTGCTTTTATATTGTGCTTTTATTGTTTTTATTTCTCTGTCCCTTATCTTTTATACTTAACCATGCTTTGTATATTAGTGCCTAGATGATTTATTTTATTTTGTTTATCTTTTGTTATGTTGCTACACCACATACATGTTAAAGGCCCAGGCGAGGGGAGCTCCCACTCAGCTTGGAAAGGCCACACCCCAAGTAGGACCCACTCGCCGCAGACAGGCGGGTAAACATACATTCCTACACCACGCACCTAGCTGACACCGGTACCCGGGACCAGCTGCACACACGAACCCCCCAACCCCCTAGAGACACCACACACACACCTTCCACACCCCTTCCCACCATTCCCCCGCCTTTACCAACCCTATACATTTGATTCCACCCCCCCCCGACTGCCTACCCCAGACACCACAAAGGCCGTGCCCAACTCAAACTACACGTAAGCTTCCCCGGGAGACACCGCACAACATGGCCAACCTAAAAATTGGGACCCTCAATGTGAGAGGTTTTAACACACCCCAAAAACACTCCCAGATCCTCTACGATATGCATAAGCAGCGGACACAGATAGTGCTACTCCAGGAGACCCACTTTATAACCGGCTCTATGCCAAACCTCAAAAACAAATACTACCCAGTGTGCTACACAGCGCCAGCAGCGAATCCAGATCGAGGGGTGTATCAGTGGCAATAAACAAAAACCTGACCCATACAATAGTCAACTCCCAACTCGACCCAGGAGGACGTTACATTTTCCTCAAGATACGTATAGCCAACTCTATTCTGACTGTAGTCAACTGGTACCTACCTAACAGGGACCAAACCAAGGTTGGTAGGGCGCTCCTACTCCTTCTCGCTGAATTCGCCAACGGGACGACGATAATAGGAGGCGACTTCAACTTTACCCTAGACCCCACCATAGACTCAATGTCAGGTAGGGGCGCGATCCCCAACACACGACTAAGGGCCTTCAAAAAACTGCTCCACACCCTCCAACTCATCGACATATGGCGGATTCTTAATCCCCAAACTAAAGATTACACATACTATTCCCATGTACACAACTCCTAAAGTCGCATCGACATGTTCCTGGCGAGTCATGGTACACTAGCCTGGAACCCCACAGCCCACATTGGGGACACCATCCTATCAGATCATGCCCCAACATTTTTGACCCTGACACTACCAGACACCTCTCAAAGACCATGGACCTGAAGACTCAACAGCAACCTCCTGAAAGACAACACCTGCCTGACGGAGCTGAAAAAAGACATAGAGACATTCACCCAGGTCCACAAACATGACACAACCACACAGCCCATGAAATGGGAAGCCCTGAAATGTTGCCTGAGAGGAACGCTCATAAAACACGGGGCCCGACTCAAGAGAAGTAGAACTGACAAAATCAATGACCTTCTATCCCAAATCCACAACTTAGAGACAGCCCACAAACTGACACTGGCATGCCAGACTTACGGTGAGCTCACCCTAAAACGGCAGGAACTCAAGGGAATATTAAACCAAACCTTTAAGAGACAAACAGAAAAAAACAAAAGCTACTATTACAGGGTATCCAACAAATGCCTCCGCCCCCTGGCACGCCTACTCCACCCAAGGACGAACCACACATATGTCCCCAAAATTAGGACCACCAATGGGTCAGACACATACAACCCCTCTGAAATCCTAGAGACATTCCCGACATACTACGAATACTTATACAACCTGAAAGGGAAGTTCTCAGACATGGCACCAGATAAATTACAATGGAAAATACATGACTATGTAACATCCACGACACTCCCTGCCTTAGGTGAAGCAGACATCGAGGCACTAGAAGCAGAGATAACTGAGCAGGAGATCCAGGTGGCCATAAAATCCACCCCAACATCCAAGTGCCCAGGCCCAGACGGATTCACCCCGACCTTCTATAACACACTCCAAGCCCAACTGACACCCCAGTTGAGGGCGACCTTCAACTCCATCTCAGATGGCTCCGACTTTACCCCCCAATCACTACAAGCGCACATAAGCATCCTCCCCAAACCCGGGCGAGACCCCACAGTGACTGCTAACTATAGACCAATCTCTCTCCTAAACATCGACATAAAGCTTTACTCCAAGATCCTAGCAGACCGACTGGCGCCCCTACTCCCCCATCATCAAAATGGACCAGGTGGGTTTTGTCAAAGGCCGGGAAGTTAGAAACAATACTATTAATACCTTGCTCCTCATCAACAAAGCCAGAGCACTCAACATACCCCTCAATATCTTATCGGTTGATGCAGAAAAGGCCTTCGACAGGGTCCACTGGGGCTTCATGAAGGAGACATTAGTGCAGATCGGCCTAGGCCCCAAATTCCTACACAAAATTCTATCCCTATACTCTACCCCCTCCGCCAGGGTAAGGGTAAACGGCGCCCTTTCAGCCCCGTTTAACATCAGAAATGGGACCAGGCAGGGAGCCCACTCTCACCCCTCATCTACGTATTAGTTATGGAACACCTAGCCAACGCCATCAGGGGAAACAACGACATACACGGCCTACAGACAGACACATCTCACTATAAGCTGGCAATGTTCGCAGACGACCTACTTCTGTACATTTCCCAACCAAGGATCTCGATTCCGTCAATACTGAAGGAATTCGAGACCTTCGGTTCCCTGAGCAATTTCAAAATCAATTACACAAAATCAGAGGCGCTAAACATAACCCTACCCCTAAAGGAAGTCCATGCCCTGGAATCAAACTTCAATTTCAAGTGGAAACAGAATCCATCAAATACCTAGGGGTACACATCCCGTCCGACCCATCAAAACTCTTCGAACTCAACTACCAACCACTCCTATCCCAACTTGAAACATGAACATCCACCTATAGCACTCTCCAGTTGTCCTGGATGGGGAGGATGAATGTCATTAAGATGGACATACTCCCCCACATCCTATACGTCTTCCAAACAATCCCAATATGCCCACGCAGGAACTTCTTCACTTAACTCCAAACTGCCACAGGGAGGTTCATATGGAAGGGAGGGAGACCTAGAGTGAGCACGAAGAACCTGACAGCCGCAACAGACTTAGGCGGAACGGGACTACCCGACTTCTACAACTTCTTCCTCGCAACTTCGATGACACGACTACTCGACTGGCAATACAAATCCCAAACCAAGCAATGGGTAGCCCTGGAGCAGGAAAACATAACCACACCACTACATTACCTCCCTTGGATAGACCCCCTAGACCTAAAACAGATCGGCACCCCATACGACCTTACTAAAAGCACATTAAAAACCTGGCAGTCATGGGTCAAGGGATCCCCAGTAGGTAGGACAAAAAGCCCACTCACCCCCCTCTTCTCAAACCCAGCTTTCCGACCAGGGACGAACAGGAACTCCTACCTATGCTGGACAAGAGAGGAAGACATACGCCTGTGGCAGATGCTACACCAAGGCGAAATACCCACCTTCGAGGCACTACAAAGCCACACATCATCCCAGCCAATACGCTGGTATGAGTACCTCCAGCTCCGATCCTACCTCACCTCAGCAGCCCAATCTGCCGAACTCAGACCCCTCCCCTCCCCCATGGATGAACTGTTCCAAAGGAAATCCCCCCCCATACACACAGTCTCTGAAATCTACCACACCACCATAAGAGAAAAGGCGAACGGTAAGTGACCCTACCAGTCGGCCTGGGAGAAGAAGATGGGGAGAAATCTATCTACAGCAGACGGGCAGAAAAGCTTCCTATTCACCCGTAAAATGGCAAACACATGTGCAGCCCAAGAAAGAAACTACAAGGTACTATTCAGATGGTACCGCTGCCCAACTAGACTACACGCTATTTTCCCCTCAATCTCAGAGAAATGCTGGCGCTGCAATATAGACACTGGCACTATGCTCCACGTGTAATGGGACTGCCCAGCAATCCAGAGCTTCTGGGAGGGAGTATTTCGCGCCTACAACCGTATAACCGGGAAACAACTAGTCGGCACACCAGAAATGGCCCTGCTGTCAATACTAAATCCATCAAAAAAGACATCCAACGGTTCTGCCTCTCGGCGGCCCGGTCCGTCATCCCCAGACACTGGAAATATACACAACAACCTTCCCTGGCGGAATGGTACACAGAGATGATGGAGATATTCAGAATGGAGGAGATGGCGGCCGAGAGCAAGGGAACATTGGACCACTTCAATACAGTCTGGGTGGAATGGATCACGTACTGGGACTCCCCCGACTCCTCAAGATTACTCACATAGACAACCCAGGCCAGACAACCCCAGCGATCCAGCACCCCAGACACCCCCCCACCCCAACAACGGCAGTAACCTCCCTGTCACCCACCTCCCCCAGTCCCCTCAGAATCCTCATCGGACATACACCCAAGCCACCCCTCCCCGACACCCCCAACCCACCTGAAGTCCCCATTCCACATAAGGTCAGTTACCCCCACAGGCCCCAACACAAGCCACCCCGGCAGACACCAATTGGTCATCAAATCCACCAGATCAAGCCAAAGCCCGACCTCAACACAAATCAGTCGACAAGGGTACCCTACATACGACCAACCTAGTAAACCGAGGGTATCCACTGCATACATGCCCACCACCTTCCCGTCACCTATGCCAATACTCCATGAAGCCACAATATGGGATTCATCTCCCAGCAAAGTATAAATTCACAGAGGAATCAATGCAACATTAAAACTGTACCATCAAGGTCGGTCCTGCGTGACCAAATGACCAACCTGAAATTTGGCAATCTAGCATATGCATATTTTTATGACCTTTGTTCCAATAAAAATAAAATTAATAAAAAAAAAAAAAAACACACTTCGGTGATCGGTCGCCGTGGTCGGCGGCGACCAATCAGCGGAGTATGGCTTGGCAGTGGTTTTGAATCCCGCTTCACTGATTGGTCGTCGCGGGCCGGCGGCGACCAATCAGAGGAGTAGCGTGGCTTGGCGGGGGGATTTGAATTCCAGCCGCCATATAGGAATACCCATAATGTGGGTGTTCCAATATGGCGGTCGGGGTACTACCGCTGCAAGCTGACGCCGGTCATCTCCCGGCTGGCTCGCCATGGACCTCTGTGCGGCAGTAGATGAGCCACAGCTAACGTCGGATCTCCCGATGATAGCCGCAGCCGGACGCATGTATCCTGGCGATAGCGACACCAAAGCGTCGCCGTCGACAGGTTTCAGCTTGGCATGAGTTTTGAATGCGCGTGGCTGTTTTGCATACGCTTCGCTCATTGGTTGCCGCAGCTGGCGGCGACCAATGTGCGCTGGCGCGCCATTTTTCTGGACAGACAGACACGATTAGTCAATTATATGGTAGATACCTACAGCGGTGTCGGTGTACAGCACTATCAATGTTGTGCGGCGGTGTCTGTGTTTGGCGGTGTGGGTGTACAGCAGTAGCAGTATTGTGTAGAGGTGGCTGTATTTGGCGGTGTCGGTGTTCAGTCGCCGGGCGAGACTAATCAGCAGGGGCAGAATGGAGCGAGGCAGGATGGAGCCAGCAGTGCTGGTGTGTGGCGGTGTTGCTGTGAAGCGGTATCTCTGTTGTGCAGAGTGCAGTGGTGTCGGTGTTCAGTGGCCGGTCAGTGTTCAGGACAGAGCGGCGGGTACCAGTGTAGGGGGCCGCCACGGACCTCCGTGATAGCCATGGCCGGACACGTGTATGCTGGCGATACCGACGCCTGTACGTCGCTGTCACCAGGTTTCAGCTTGGCGCGAGTTTTGAATGCGCATGGTTGTTTTGCATACGCTGCGCTCATTGGTTGCCACGGCTGGCGGCGACCAATGAGCGCTGACGTGCTATTTCGGTGACAGACGGACACGATAAGGCAATTATATAGTAGATACCAGAATAATATAGAACCTTTTCACAAGATCAAGTTTCATAGAACAGATTTTTAAACCACGACATGAAAGTAATGCAAATATTATAACTTTCATTACAAAAGTTCAGTTTTACCAAAATGAGTTAATGCAAAAATGAATACACCCCAAATCAAAGGCTACTACATCTAGTACTGGTATGACCCTCATGATTTTTAATAACAGTAATAACAGGTGTCTAGGCATGGGATTTAAAAGTTGGCGACATATTGCAATCTACATTTTTTTTATTATTTTATTTTATTTATTTATTTAACACCCACCCAAAAAGTATTCACACACCCCCAAAAAGTATTCAAACCCCCCCAAAAAGTATTCACACACCCCCAAAAATTATTCACACCCCCCCAAAAAGTATTCACACACCCCCAAAAAGTATTCAACCCCCCCAAAAAAGTATTCACACACCCCCAAAAAGTATTCACACCCCCCCAAAAAGTATTCATACCCCCCCAAAAAGTATTCACACCCCCCCAAAAAGTCCTCACACCCCCCCAAAATGTCCTCACACCCCCCCAAAATGTCCTCACACCCGATGCATTTGTATCAGGCTAACAGCTATAACTACTATAATCAAATTAATGCACGTTCTAGAATCCCGATGCATTTGCATCGGGCTCACAGCTTGTTACACATATGCCTCAAATACACATAGACACTGGTGCAGCTGCTAAGAGCACACACCTACCCCTCCTTTTTCTCGTGTGGAGAGCCGCAGACACACAGAAGGATATATTGGCCTCATGTGAGTGATTTCCACTGCTTTCGTTGTTGCTTGCAGATCAGGGCTGCACAGTGATGTCACTACATGAATATTCATCCCTGGGGAGTTGGCAGTAGAGAACTAAGTAATCACTCACTGTGATTGACAGATGGAATTAATATATTTATTTGCAGCTTACAGAGGATAGTAGGGAGTATGAATAAAATAAATACATGAATAGAAAGAGCTTCATCAGAAGAATTAGAAAATAATATCAGTTACATATGGTTTTTGATATTACAGATTCACCTTAAATGTGTGTTTTGGATCATTGTTATATTGGAAAAGTGTATATCCTACTATAGGCTTGGAATGATGATAGTGTCATCTCTTAATATAGAACATTATACAGTATCTGTGAATTCATTATACCATCAATATTATGTTGCTCACTGACACCGGCAACACTCATGCAGCCCCACATAATGACTCTGCCACTGCCATATTTCACTGCAAAAGAAAGAATGCGCATATAGGGTCTTATCTCAATTAAAACTCTCACTTGTCGATGTGGAATTGCTCACCTTAGTCAGTTGTGAAACCCACAACTGGTAGAATAGCGTACAGGCAGCTGCTGCAGGGACCGCACTCTCAACGGTGACCGTGGTCGTAATACAGAATCCTGGACAAAGTGCTTCGGTGTCCGCGCTGCTGCTCCAAAGCCAAAGAAACACAGACACGGGAATGTCTGGTACAGCTACAGCCTTTATTTTCCTCCTACGCGTTTCGGAGCCTCCTCCCGAGCTCCTTCCTCAGGGAACATCCAGGGATGTTCCCAGAGGAAGGAGCTCGGGAGGAGGCTCCGAAACGCGTAGGAGGAAAATAAAGGCTGTAGCTGTACCAGACATTCCCGTGTCTGTGTTTCTTTGGCTTTGGAGCAGCAGCGCGGACACCGAAGCACTTTGTCCAGGATTCTATATTTCACTGCAGGCATCGTAGATTTTTCTTTGTACTCCTCACTATTGTAACACCACACAGTTTTGAAGCCATCAGTTCCAAACTTATTTTTCTTGGTATCATCACCCCAGAGTATAGAGTCCCAGAAGTCTTCAAATTTTTCAGCATGGGACATGGAAAATTATAGGTGGGCTATTTTGTGTATGGGCTTTAGGAGAGTCATCTGTCACATGTTTACTACTTTGCAGTCTCTGTGAATTGCTGCAGTAGTTAAATGGAGTTATGTTCTTTCAGCCTATGAAGGGTTAACTTCTGTGGCTTCTCAGGCTGTGGCTGGGTGTGTCAGGTGACCACTCTCCCAACTGTTAAATAATTCTACATGTTTCCTAAAAGCTGGTGTCACTGATACAGTTCACTCTAAGCAAAGACCACTATCTGTGTGGATGCCAAGTGCTGTTCTGCTGGAGTTCTTTCGCTATGTTCCTGCTGGGAATTTCTGAGCTTATGCCAATCCCTGGGTGGAGGTGAGGATGTTTATAGCCTAGGACTGGTTAGGAGCAGTGCAAGATGACATCCTCACCTTTTGAGGTGCTTCTGAAAGCATGGAGAACTAAGGACCCCCAGTCTAAGGGTCAGACTAGTTCCCCTGATCACCTTTTGCCCATCACTGCCATCCTGCTACCTAAACCTTTAGTTTGTTACTACTACCTATGAAAGCATAATTTCCATTGTGGGCAAAACTCATGCACACCATTCTTATGCAGCACACACTATATAGTTTAACGAGAAACACACAATGGTTGGCTTTCAAATTTTACAGCTGGCTACAGGTAATGTGCATGTCAATTTTATTCAAACGCTTTCATCAGAAGACACTCCTGTTTAGGTAATTTCTGTGGCATAAAAGTAGGAGACAACTTAGCATCCTTAAAAATTGCAAAATAAAACATCATATTTATTAGATATTGTTAAAATCCATTACTTTTTCTGCAGATGCTGGTTTTTCTTATAATTTCAAAACATTTCACACTCAGGAACTGGCCTGAGGCTTTTGTGCACTTCGCATTTAACAACCCAGTGGGCTGTTTTTGTTTTCTTTTTTCTCTTTTATTCTTAATTTTTGTGGTTTGCCTAAGCATGTATGTGAGATAGTTGCACTTCCACATTTGTTAAATTTTTGAACCACTTTAGCTATAGTATTCTGACTAATAAGTGAAGCATTGCTGATCTTCTTGTATAAAAAAATAATATTTTTCTCAAATCTAATGATGTTTCTCTTCCACGTGGTACCATTGCTGACAAGCATGAAACAGGGAGGGGTTTTCTTTGTGAAGTAACCTCCTTTTACAGTCACGTGTCTTCTGGACACTGGTTTCATGAATTCTTACAGTTGAAACCAGAAGTTTCAAACCACTATGTAAAAAGACACATATGCATGTTTTTTTCACTATAACTATGGTTATGGAAGCTCTCAGTCTGTGTTGCAATCACCTGTCTTCACTTTTTCCTGATCAGGCCTCTACTTAAGCAGGCTTGCCCCTTCATTCAGTGTCAATTGTACTCTTGCTTGTGCCTGTGTAGGTCTCATCTTCCTGTGCTCTGTGCCTGACTAAGACTGACTTTATACCCTAACCTGACTTTAACTATTTGCCTATGACCTAACTAAGCTTATTGCATGCCCTGGTTACGTTTTGTCTTCCTGGTTTTTCTGACTTTGCCCCTTGCTGTTACTGCACTAATTCCTAGACCTGACCTTCGATCGTTTTGACCTCCCTTTACTTCCAGTAAGTACCGTATATACTCGTGTATAAGCCGACCCGTGTATAAGCCGACCCCCCTACTTTTGCCCCAAAAAATCTGGAAAAACCTATTGACTCGTGTATAAGCCGAGGGTGGACCCCAGCACAGGTATACAGCCCCCAGCAGGCTGGTATACAGGCCCCCCCCAGTGGTATACAGGCCTCCCCAGTGGTAGTATATAGCAGCCCCAGTGGTAGTATACAGCAGCCCCAGTGGTAGTATATAGCAGCCCCAGCAGTAGTATACAGCAGCCCCAGTGGTAGTATATAGCAGCCCCAGTGGTAGTATACAGCAGCCCCAGTGGTAGTATACAGCAGCCCCAGTGGTAGTATATAGTAGCCCCAGTGGTAGTATACAGCAGCCCCAGTGGTAGTATATAGCAGCCCCAGTGGTAGTATACAGCAGCCCCAGTGGTAGTATACAGCAGCCCCAGTGGTAGTATACAGCAGCCCCAGCAGCCCCAGTGGTAGTATACAGCAGCCCCAGTGGTAGTATACAGCAGCCCCAGTGGTAGTATATAGCAGCCCCAGTGGTAGTATACAGCAGCCCCAGTGGTAGTATACAGCAGCCCCAGCAGCCCCAGTGGTAGTATATAGCAGCCCCAGTGGTAGTATACAGCAGCCCCAGTGGTAGTATATAGCAGCCTCAGCAGCCCCAGTGGTAGTATACTGCAGCCCCAGTGGTATACAGCAGGCCCCCAGGGGTATTCAGCAGGCCCCCAGGGGTATATACAGCAGGCCCCCAGGGGTATATACAGCAGCCCCCTGGGGGTACCCAGCAGCCACCTGGGGGTACCCAGCAGCCCCCTGGGGGTACCCAGCAGCCCCCAGGGGGTATCCAGTGCCCCCAGGGGGTACCCAGCAGCCCCCTGGGGGTACCCAGCAGCCCCCAAATGCTGGCACTCGCCCCCCCTTGCAAGGGCCCCCCCACCCCCGCTGCTTCTCTTACCATCCCGGACTTCTGCTCAGCGCCGCTCCTCGGTGCTCCGTCCTCACTGCTCCTGTCCTGCTACATCCGGGATCTCCGGCTGTCGCGCGATGACGTCATATGCCTGCGACGGCCGGAGATCCCGGATGTAGCAGGACGGAGCAGCGAGGACGGAGCACCGAGGACCGGCGCTGATCAGAAGACTGGGATGGTAATATAAGCAGCGGGGGGGTCCCTTACAAGGGGGGCGCGTGCCAGCATTTGAGGGCTTATATGCACTGCTTCCCCTGCCGCTGATTGACAGGGGGAAGCAGTGCATATTTAATGAGCGGCCCCACGTGACGGGGTCGCTCATACAGCAGCCTCCCCCCGCCTCCTCCAGCCTCCACAGCCCCCACCACAGCCACCACACCATGTGTACCGTATAGACACGTGTATAAGCCGAGGGGGAGACTTTTCAGCCCAAATTTTGGGCTGAAAAACTCGGCTTATACACGAGTATATACGGTAATAATATTATATTTACTTTCTATTATTGTTGTCTGTTCCTTCACCTTTGAGATTTAACTGTTTCTGTAGTGACTCGCGTCACACTTTTATTATATATGGTTATTATATTATTACTAGCTGTGAGCCCGATTCTAAAGAATCGGGTAGTCTAGAATCTATATATAGTTTATTTAGTAATAGTTAGGGGAGTGCGGTGAAATTAATTGTGTGTATACAGGCGGCTCAGTGGGTAGCAGAGTATATGGTGGCTCAGTGGGTAGCAGTGAGTGCGGTGGCGCAGTGGTCAGCAGTGAGTGCGGTGGCTCAGTGGGTAGCAGTGAGTGCGGTGGCTCAGTGGTCAGCAGTGAGTGGGGTGGCTCAGTGGGTAGCAGTGAGTGCGGTGGCTCAGTGGTCAGCAGTGAGTGCGGCGGCTCAGTGGTTAGCAGTGAGTGCGGTGGCGCAGTGGTCAGCAGTGAGTGCGGCGGCTCAGTGGTCAGCAGTGAGTGCGGCGGCTCAGTGGTCAGCAGTGAGTGCGGCGGCTCAGTGGTCAGCAGTGAGTGCGGCGGCTCAGTGGTCAGCAGTGAGTGCGGCGGCTCAGTGGTCAGCAGTGAGCGAGGCGGCTAAGTGGTCAGCAGTGAGTGCGGCGGCTCAGTGGTCAGCAGTGAGTGCGGCGGCTCAGTGGTCAGCAGTGAGTGCGGCGGCTCAGTGGTCAGCAGTGAGTGCGGCGGCTCAGTGGTCAGCAGTGAGTGCGGCGGATCTGTGGTGAGCAGAGGACGGCGGCTCTGTGGTGAGCAGAGGACGGCGGCTCTGAGGTGAGCAGAGGACGGCGGCTCTGTGGTGAGCAGAGGACGGCGGCTCTGTGGTGAGCAGAGGACGGCGGCTCTGTGGTGAGCAGAGGACGGCGGCTCTGTGGTGAGCAGAGGACGGGGGCTCTGTGGTCAGCGCAGGACGGGGGCTCTGTGGTCAGCGCAGGACGGAGGCTCTGTGGTCAGCGCAGGACGGGGGCTCTGTGGTCAGCGCAGGACGGGGGCTCTGTGGTCAGCGCAGGACGGGGGCTCTGTGGTCAGCGCAGGACGGGGGCTCTGTGGTCAGCGCAGGACGGGGGCTCTGTGGTTAGCAGTGAGTGCGGTGGGTGAGTGGGTAGCAGTGAGTGCGGCGGCTCAGTAGGTAGCAGTGAGTGCGGCGGCTCTGTGGTCAGCAGAGGACGGCGGCGGCTCTGTGGTCAGCAGAGGACGGCGGCTCTGTGGTCAGCAGAGGACGGCGGCTCTGTGGTCAGCAGAGGACGGCGGCTCTGTGGTGAGCAGAGGACGGCGGCTCTGTGGTGAGCAGAGGACGGGGACTCTGTGGTGAGCAGAGGACGGGGACTCTGTGGTCAGCGCAGGACGGGGGCTCTGTGGTCAGCGCAGGACGGGGGCTCTGTGGTCAGCAGAGGACGGCGGCTCTGTGGTGAGCAGGGGACGGCGGCTCTGTGGTGAGCAGAGGACGGCGGCTCTGTGGTCAGCAGAGGACGGCGGCTCTGTGGTCAGCAGAGGACGGCGGCTCTGTGGTCAGCAGAGGACGGCGGCTCTGTGGTGAGCAGAGGACGGCGGCTCTGTGGTGAGCAGAGGACGGCAGCTCTGTGGTGAGCAGAGGACGGGGGCTCTGTGGTCAGCACAGGACGGGGGCTCTGTGGTCAGCGCAGGACGGGGCTCTGTGGTCAGCGCAGGACGGGGGCTCTGTGGTCAGCGCAGGACGGGGCTCTGTGGTCAGCGCAGGACGGGGGCTCTGTGGTCAGCGCAGGACGGGGGCTCTGTGGTTAGCAGTGAGTGCGGTGGGTGAGTGGTTAGCAGTGAGTGGGTGGCTCAGTGGGTAGCAGTGAGTGCGGCGGCTCTGTGGTCAGCAGTGAGTGCGGCGGCTCTGTGGTCAGCAGAGGACGGCGGGTCTGTGGTCAGCGCAGGACGGCGGGTGTATGGTCAGCGCAGGACGGCGGTGTGTGGTCAGCGCAGGACGGCGGGTGTGTGGTCAGCGCAGGACGGCGGGTCTGTGGTCAGCGCAGGACGGCGGCTCTGTGGTCAGCGCAGGACGGCGGCTCTGTGGTCAGCGCAGGACGGCGGCTCTGTGGTCAGCGCAGGACGGGGGCTCTGTGGTCAGCGCAGGACGGAGGCTCTGTGGTCAGCGCAGGACGGGGGCTCTGTGGTCAGCGCAGGACGGAGGCTCTGTGGTCAGCGCAAGACGGGGGCTCTGTGGTCAGTGCAGGCTGGGGGCTCTGTGGTCAGCGCAGGACGGCGGCTCTGTGGTCAGCGCAAGACGGGGGCTCTGTGGTCAGCGCAAGACGGGGGCTCTGTGGTCAGCGCAGGACGGGGGCTCTGTGGTCAGCGCAGGACGGGGGCTCTGTGGTCAGCGCAGGACGGGGGCTCTGTGCAGGATGGCGGCTCTGTGGTCAGCTTAGGATGGCGGCTCTGTGGTCAGCGCAGGACGGGGGCTCTGTGGTCAGCGCAGGACGGGGGCTCTGTGGTTAGCAGTGAGTGCGGTGGGTGAGTGGTTAGCAGTGAGTGGGGTGGCTCAGTGGGTAGCAGTGAGTGGGGTGGGTCAGTGGGTAGCAGTGAGTGCGGCGGCTCAGTGGGTAGCAGTGAGTGCGGCGGCTCAGTGGTCAGCAGTGATGGTGGCGGCGGCCTCAGTGGTCAGCAGTGAGTGCGGCGGCTCAGGGTCAGCAGTGAGTGCGGCGGCTCAGTGGTCAGCAGTGAGTGCGGCGGCTCAGTGGTCAGCAGTGAGTGCGGGCGGTCATCAGTGTGGTCAGTCAGTGAGTGCGGCGGCTCAGTGGTCAGCAGTGAGTGCGGCGGCTAAGTGGTCAGCAGTGAGTGCGGCGGCTCAGTGGTCACAGTGAGTGCGTGCGGCTCAGTGGTCAGCAGTGAGTGCGGCGGCTCAGTGGTCAGCATGAGTGCGGCGGCTCAAGTGGTCAGCAGTGAGTGCGGTGGCTCAGTGGTCAACAGTGAGTGCGGCGGCTCAGTGGTCAGCATTGAGTGCGGCGGCTCATGTGGTCAGCAGTGAGGTGCGGCGGCTCAGTGGTCAGCAGTGAGTGCGGCGGCTCAGTGGCCAGCAGTGAGTGTGGCGGCTCTGTGGCCAGCAGTGAGTGCGGCGGCTCTGTGGTCAGCAGTGAGTGCGGCGGCTCTGTGGTCAGCAGTGAGGCGGGCGGCTCTGTGGTCAGCAGATGATGCGGCGGCTCTGTGGTCAGCAGGAGTGCGGCGGCTCTGTGGTCAGCAGAGGACGGCGCGCTCTGTGGTAGCAGAGGACGGCTGCTCTGTGGTCAGCAGAGGAGGCAGCTCTGTGGTCAGCAGAGGACGGCGGCTCTGTGGTGAGCAGAGGACGGTGGCTCTGTGGTGAGCAGAGGACGGCGGCTCTGTGGTGAGCAGAGGACGGCGGCTCTGTGGTGAGCAGAGGACGGCGGCTCTGTGGTGAGCAGAGGACGGCGGCTCTGTGGTGAGCAGAGGACGGCGGCTCTGTGGTGAGCAGAGGACGGCGGCTCTGTGGTGAGCAGAGGACGGCGGCTCATGTGGTCAGCAGAGGACAGCGGCTCTGTGGTCAGCAGAGGACGGCGGTTCTGTGGTCAGCAGAGGACGGGGTCTCAGTGGTCAGCAGAGGACGGGGGCTCTGTGGTCAGCGCAGGACGGGGGCTCTGTGGTCAGCGCAGGACGGGGGCTCTGTGGTCAGCGCAGGACGGGGGCTCTGTGGTCAGCGCAGGACGGGGGCTCTGTGGTCAGCGCAGGACGGGGGGCTCTGTGGTCTGCGCAGGACGGGGGCTCTGTGGTCAGCGCAGGACGGGGGCTCTGTGGTTAGCAGTGAGTGCGTGGGTGAGTGGTTAGCAGTGAGTGGGGTGGCTCAGTGGTGGTAGCAGTGGTGGCGGCGGGCTCTGTGGTCAGCGAGGATGCGGCGGCTCTGTGGTCAGCAGAGGACGGGCGGTCTGTGGTCAGCGCAGGACGACGGGTGTGTGGTCAGCGCAGGACGGCGGGTCTGTGGTCAGCGCAGACGGCGGTATGTGGTCAGCGCAGGACGGGGGCTCTGTGGTCAGCGCAAGATGGGGGCTCTGTGGTCAGCACAGGACGGGGGCTCTGTGCAGGAGTGGCGCTCTGTGGTCAGCTTAGGACGGCGGCTCTGTGGTCAGCGCAGGACGGGGGCTCTGTGGTCAGCGCAGGACAGGGGGTTCTGTGGTCAGCGCAGGACGGGGGCTCTGTGGTCAGCGCAGGACGGCGGGTCTGTGGTCAGCGCAGGACGGCGGGTATGTGGTCAGCGCAGGACGGCGGCTCTGTGGTCAGCGCAGGACGGCGGCTCTGTGGTCAGCGCAGGACAGGGGCTCTGTGGTCAGCGCAGGACGGGGGCTCTGTGGTCAGCACAGTACGGGGGCTCTGTGGTCAGCGCAGGACGGGGGCTCTGTGGTCAGCGTAAGACGGGGGCTCTGTGGTCAGCGCAGGACGGGGGCTCTGTGGTCAGCGCAGGACGGGGGCTCTGTGGTCAGCGCAGGACGGGGGCTCTGTGGTCAGCGCAGGACGGGGGCTCTGTGGTCAGCACAGGACGGGGGCTCTGTGCAGGTTGGCGGCTCTGTGGTCAGCTTAGGACGGCGGCTCTGTGGTCAGCGCAGGACGGGGGCTCTGTGGTCAGCGCAGGACGGGGGCTCTGTGGTCAGCGCAGGACGGGGGCTCTGTGGTCAGCGCAGGACGGAGGCTCTGTGGTCAGCGCAGGACGGGGGCTCTGTGGTCTGCGCAGGACGGGGGCTCTGTGGTCAGCGCAGGACGGGGGCTCTGTGGTCAGCGCAGGACGGGGGCTCTGTGGTCAGCTTAGGACGGGGGCTCTGTGGTCAGCGCAGGACGGGGGCTCTGTGGTCAGCGCAGGACGGGGGCTCTGTGGTCAGCGCAGGACGGGGGCTCTGTGGTCAGCGCAGGACGGGGGCTCTGTGGTCAGCGCAGGACGGGGTGTCTGTGGTCAGCGCAGGACGGGGGCTCTGTGGTCAGCGCAGGACGGCAGCTCTGTGGTCAGCGCAGGCTGGGTGGGCGGAGCCACGGCGGGAGTGACACGAGGTGGGCGGAGCCACGGCGGGAGTGACGCGAGGTGGGCGGAGCCACGGCGGGAGTGACGGGGAGGTGGGCGGAGCCACGCCGGGAGCCGTGTAGCGGGATGGCGGCGGGGTAAGTATACTGGAGTGTGTGTGTGTGTGTGTGTGTGTGTGAGTGTGTGTATGTGTGTGTGTGTGTGTGTGAGTGTGTGTATGTGTGTGTGTGTGTGTGTGTGTGTCTGTCTGTATGTGAGTGTGTGTGTGTGTGTGTGAGTGTCCCTAACGCACTTCCGTATGTTTGGCAGCCACATCCACGACGACGGAAGTGGTGCCGAATATGACGGAAGTGCGCTACGGCAATTATAGATTAGATTATTATTTAGCATATAATTAGTTATGCAGATTCTTGTCATATCACTGCATTGTTACTGTTTTGCTCCTGGAGTTTGGAAAATATTTTTCTTCCTGTATACTACATATTACAACCTATTCTCACATTTCCTAATTGCTCAGTGTAATCAAGGAGCAGCCATGAAGCAGATTTCCCAAGAGAAGAGAAACAATATCATCCAGCTGATCAATAGGGGTCTCTCGATCAAGAAAATTGCAAAACTGCATCATGTGAATGTCATTAAAGTTGGAAGACTACAAAATGTAGTTTACCCATACATTCAAAAGCTAAGAAGTGAACATTTAGGCAAAATATTGGAGTCAACAAGTCAGCTCATTACAAGGTATACTGGTTCTTGTGCGACAAACATGGCAGCGGAGTTGGCTTGTATGCTTTGTAATAGAGATCACAGACCTCTATGCAAGCACTCTGTGATGCATGTTACACATGTCTCGAATAGCAGCCCAAAAAAGGTAAGGAATTCTCAACTTCAATATCATCATTATAAGAAGTGTTAGCTTGAGTTTGCAAAAATATGCGAAAAGTGGACATTAGAAGATTAGAAATGGCTGATTTAGTGCAATGAGAAAAAAGTCAATACACTAGGCTCTGACAGGTGGAAATGGGTTTTGAAAAAACAAGGGGAAAAGGGGATAACAGATCGATGAAAGTGAAAAAAATGTTGAGTTCGGTGGAGGAAGCTCGATGATATGGCGTTGTTGCACAGCCAAAAGTGTTGGATAGATGAACAGAATCAATGCTGGTCTCAATGTTGAGCCCTATATGAGTATTCTAAAAGACAAGTTCCTTCATACGCTCAAGTACTATTGGTATGAAAAGGACGGCATAGTGTTTCAGCAGGACAACAACTCAAAGTCTAGGTTGAGATTTGTCAAGAAAAGGATCAATGAAAATGAGTTGCTGGATTGGCCCCTACAGTTCCCAGATTTACAAAATACTAATAAAATAATAAAAATGTAATGAATTTATATAGTGTGTAGCTTCCCATTGTGTGACGTGCTCTGTTGGCACCAAGGTCCTGCTTGATCCAATCCTTGTCATTTCCACGTCACAGACACGTGATAAGGTGTTAATAGTTGATTTTAGGTAGGGACTCTCATGATGGGGTCCCCTAGTTGCAGGGGGACAGCTTTTGCATTTTTTTTTATCAAAATAAGATCACCAAGTACACTATATATTTTTTTGAATTTTAGCATTTTACTTTTATTATTTTAGCGAATTTGCTCACTTGTTTTTCTTGTTGTTTTTCCATTAGGCAAGTGTGAGCAAGCACCACTGCATGGTTACATTTTATTTCCAGCCCTGGTTTTATTTCACATATATATAAAATTTTAGTTCTAGCTTTGGTTTTATTCAACATATATATATGTATGCATACAGTCATAGCCGAAAGAGTTGGCACCTTTTAAATTGCTCCAAAAATTAAGTACCTCTACCAGAAATTTATTGCAATGACACGTTTTGCTATAAACATTTTTATTTCCTTTGTGTGTATTAGAACAAAGCCAACAAAAAAAATGAGAGAATAAAAAGGCAAGTTGGACACCGTACGGACAAAACTGTTGGCACCTTTGCAACATTTTTGATAATCAACGTTCGTGCAAGCATGTGATGCTACATGTGAATTTGAATGAGCAAGTAATAGGTGTGACATAATGGACTCCTTCAATGTAGAACATATGATGATTTCTTATACCCAGACAGTATTGTATTTTGGTTTGCAAACTTGTGATGGCCAACTGGATGTTCTTAGAGTTTTGTAGATGACTGTTGGTGTTTATTTTAACATGGTAATGTAATTATCTAACTTGTTTGTCATAGAAGGCCAGAGAACTTAATTACGCTGATCGTCCATTGTATGTTACCATGTGGATTACTGACTATGTAAATGGCCTCAGCTACTATGGTTTTAATGTCATGGTTTGCAGACTGAATGTCTCCTACTAACATTCCATTGTAAGGGCAATATCAATCAGTATGTCGCTCTACCTGGCCAGGACTACAATACTACTAAAAATATGTTAAATGAGGCTTGAGTTCCAGCCAATGAAAAGACAGTGTTACTCCACCAATCGTGAAGTCCCCAATATACTGCAATGAGGGCTGATGGTATATAAAGAGAGCTGTTCATTAACCAGGGTAAGTTAGATTCTGTTTAGTGCCCTCAGTCTAGGGATTTCAGTCCCAGCTAGAATTGCACTGGACTTGATACAGGCAGCTAATGTAGGATCTTTGGATCCGATTAGCTAGCCATAACCCCAGCCCTAGGCATTTCGGTGCCGACCAAGGGGATCAGAACCTGGATTATAACACCACAAGGACTTCAGCATCGAATTATCGGATTCGGCTGTGATGACAAGGACTGCATAAGGAAGCCACGCAGGTTGGGACAATCCCGTCACCTGGCTACAGACTTTGCTGTGCTATATTCTAATCCCTAGTGAGCTAGCGGAAGGGTGAGACTCTGTTGCCTGTTACATTGTTGTGTTTTGCTGGTTCTGTGTTATATGCTGTAAACTGTTTGGGGATCCAATAAAGCTTTAATATTGTGATTCCCTCACCCTGTGTTTTCTGAGTAGTGTTCCGCCCACGGTTAAGAAGCTCGGGCGTTCAGTTTGGGGATGAGCCCTAGTCCACGTTGCCTTGCTAAAGGCGGCTGGGCCAGCGGACGAGAGCACCCACTGACCTCCGGGTCTCCACAAATGGTGGCAGTGGTGGGATACTACTCAGCCTGGTTTATTCAGTGGAGCTGCAGGGGACTGGTGTTCGTGGACACCGTCCAAGGGCTCAACAACCAGGGTGGAATATAAGCATACTCAGCAGGCCATAGGTGAGGCATACAGGTTTCGGACGTTGCTATGTCCAACCCCACCAGCTCAGCCATGGGACAAGGACCGGAGAGGAGGTATGGCCACAGCAGTAAATGGATGCTACAGGATCTGTGCCAGAGGCGAAAGATTGAATACAGGAGCGCTGACACTCGGTCGGCTTTGATCCAGGAGTTGGTCCATTGGAGGGCCCAGAATGAGGAGTCATAAGGAGATAAAAATATAATAGGAACAATACTGTAGCAGAAGCCTGCACAAGACTAGAGCTCTAAGTAACAAAATTGTAAAAATACAAATCTCTGCACATTTGTCAAATCAGTAATATAGGAAAAGTATCTTTCAGTATCTCTATGAGTCAAAAGTGTATTAGTAATAAATAAATATTGTGTAAAACATATTGACCTTGAGTTTTTTATGGTTTATTGTGTAACAACATACAGAAATTATTTAATGTTAAAATGAGAACAAAGTGTTTTACAATTATAGTTATTATTATTTTTTTTTTATAGAAAATAGCATATTGGAAATCCATTCAACTATTCAAATTCTTACTCTATGTATTAAAGACACTTTTAGCAGCAATTACAAATTTGCATGTGTACATGAGGATAAAGCAAATTCTGCCTATTCATGTCAAGAAGGCTTATGTACTGTCAAATTGTATAGGAAATGTAAATGAAAAGCATTAACAAAGGCCAACAACTAATTATCAAATGATTGTGGTATAAAATTGAAAACACAATGACTTTAACCCCTTTCTGATGGCCATATATTTGCGCAGGTGCTGAGCCCACCATATACCGACTATATTATACAACCAGGGGCTGGCTGGCCCAGGGGGCAGGGGTCAAATGCTACCCAAGCCAGTGGTCAAGCAACAGTTTTGGGGCCGCCTGGCCATCCGTCATGTTGGTCTGGGAGTCTGTTCTGCCGCTGAAGCTCACTGCTCATGGGCCAGTGCTGTGTACTTGCCCCGCAGGCTGACATTTGCTAGCCAGCCCCTGTATACAACCAGAATCTGCCTATAACAACAGCAACTATAACAAATCTCTTATTGCTGCTGGTAACCCCTTAAATGGCACTGTCAATCTTTGACACTGACCTTTAAAGGCATGTTGTCCTTGGGTCATGACATTCCAGATGTACAATGGACTCCCTTGGTTGCCTTGGCACTCAAAAACTATAATTTTAGTTATATACTGCAATACAGTAGTTTTGCTGTACATAGATCTATCAAACAATCATTGGTTCAAGCCCTCTAAGTGAACTAATGAGGTAGTAAAAAGAAATGTTTTTTTTTTTAAATGTAAAAAAATACAAACCCATAAAAATTCTCAACACCCCCCTTTTCCACTATATCATTAATAAAATAAATATGTATATTTGGTACCCCCAAATCTCATCTATCAAAATATAAAATTATTTTAATGCATTGAACAAACAGTAAAGCAAAAAAAAAGAAATCCGATGATTGCTGTTTTCTGTCATGCTTTCCTTAAAATATGCAATAAAATATTATTAAAATATCAGATGTACCTTAAAATGGTATACATATAATCATCAGTTCACCAGGTAAGAAATAAATCCTAGAACAGCTCCATAAACAGATAGGTGTTTGTATGCAGTATCTGAAATTGGCAACACTAATCAATTTATGTATCCAAGTTTGGTATCAGGGTTATCCCACCGACCTGGAGAATCAGAACACTCTACAATTGATGAATAAGTGAATTCCACTCTTTTTGTGGATGTAAAAAAACATACAGCACTTAGTTAACATTTTGTGATCAAAAACGTACGAGCCATGAAAACTCAACAATGTGTGCCTTAAGCTGGGTTCACATTGCATATTTTTTCCTGTCCGTGGGATCCTACTTTTGTAGGACCCCACAGACAGGAAAGGACACCACAGGGGATGACCTATTCTGTGTCCGGGTCCGTGATTATCACGGATCCAGATACAGCGGGGCACTTTCACTTCTGCAATGTATAATATACACTGCAGAAGTGAAATATAGTATAAAAGAAAGAGTTAAAAATAAAAAATCAGTATTGTCACTTATCCGCGATCCGCCGCTGCCTCCAGCAAAGTCCAGGTGCTTATAGGACCTGTGGTGACGTCACAAGCCAATCAGCTGATCGGGTCACATGACCTGATGACGCTGCCGGGTTCTGACATCACCGCAGGTCCTGTAAGCACCCGGACCTTGCTGGAAGCAGCGGTGAATTGCGGATTGGTGAAAATACTGATTTTTTATTTTTAACTCTTTTACTTACCGCATATACTCGTGTATAAGCTGACCCGTGTATAAGCTGACCCCCCTACTTTTGCCCCCAAAATCTGGGAAAAACTATTTACTCGTGTATAAGCCGAGGGTGGACCCCAGCACAGGTATACAGCCCCCAGCAGTGTGGTATACAGGTCCCCCCAATGGTATACAGGCCTCCCCAGTGGTAGTATACAGCCCCCAGCAGAGTGGTATACAGCAGCCTCCCCAGTGGTATATACAGGCCCCATCAGTATTACAGCAGCCTTCCCAGGGTATATACAGCAGCAGCCCCAGGGTATATACAGCAGCAGCCCCAGGGTATATACAGCAGCAGCCCCAGGGTATATACAGCAGCAGCCCCATGGTATATACAGCAGCATCCCCATGGTATATACAGCAGCAGCCCCAGGGTATATACAGCAGCAGCCCCAGGGTATATACAGCAGCAGCCCCAGGGTATATACAGCAGCAGCCCCATGGTATATACAGCAGCAGCCCCATGGTATATACAGCAGCAGCCCCAGGGTAAATACAGCAGCAGCCCCAGGGTATATACAGCAGCAGCCCCATGGTATATACAGCAGCAGCCCCATGGTATATACAGCAGCAGCCCCAGGGTATATACAACAGCAGCCCCATGGTATATACAGCAGCAGCCCCAGGGTATATACAGCAGCAGCCCCAGTGTATATACAGCAGCAGCCCCATGGTATATACAGCAGCAGCCCCATGGTATATACAGCAGCAGCCCCAGGGTATATACAGCAGCAGCCCCATGGTATATACAGCAGCAGACCGATGGTATATACAGCAGCAGCCCCATGGTATATACAGCAGCAGCCCCAGGGTATATACAGCAGCAGCCCCAGGGTATATACAGCAGCAGCCCCATGGTATATACAGCAGCAACCCCATGGTATATACAGCAGCAGCCCCAGGGTATATACAGCTGCAGCCCCATGGTACATACAGCTGCAGCCCCAGGGTATATACAGCAGCAGCGCCAGGGTCCGTACAGCAGCAGCCCCAGGGTATATACAGCAGCCCGAGGTATACAGGCCCCCCATCAGTATACAGGCCCCCCCCATGGTCCGTAAACCTGTAAAGGAAGATGATTATACTTATCACTGTCCCGCTGCCATCCCCGCTCTGCATCGCGATCCTCCATCTGCATCGCGATCCTCCATCTTCATTCACCGGCTTCCGACTTCCTGTGTTCTGCGCCGAATGACGTCATTGTCGGCGCCGACAGGAAGCCGGAAGATGGAGGAGCGCGATGCAGATGGAGGATCGCGATGCAGAGCGGGGACGGCACCGGGACAGTGATAAGTATAATCATCTTCCTTTACAGGTTTACGGACCATGGGGGGGCCTGTATACTGATGGGGGGCCTGTATACCTCTGGGGTGGGGCGCCCGTTTAGTGACTTGCGTATAAGCCGAGGGGGTAACTTTTCAGCCCAATTTTTGGGCTGAAAAACTCGGCTTATACGCGAGTATATACGGTAATTTCACTTCTGCAATGCGCTCATAGGCCCCCATGTTAAATCCCGAGGATCGGATCGGATTTGGCCTAATTGTCATCCGATTTTGTGGGATCCGATTTTTTTCTGTGCCCAAAATCAGAGCAGTCTCCGATTTTGGGTACAGCAAAAAATTAGACACAAATTGGATCCCACAAAATTGGATGGGGATTAGGCCAAATCTGATCCGATCCGACCCCCATATGATAACATGGGGGCCAAATCGGATCCGTGGCTGTCCGATTTACAGCCACAGATGGAAGAAAATCGCAATGTGAAAGCAGCCCTAAGGGCATGTCACACAGAGATCTGTGCAGACATTGGTCGCAGATCTCTGGTTGCAGTGAAATCATGGACACATTGATCCATTTTGTGGCTGTGTACAAATGGAACAATGTGTCCATGAAAAATATCAGTTTGATATATGTAATAACTGATGGACACAGTAATATTTCCTTATTGAAATGAGGTTTATTGTACTAACCAAAAATGTGAAATATGCATTATTTCAAAAATTGACAGGTGCAAAAGTATGGGCACCTCAACAGAAAAGTGACATTAATATTTAGTAGATCCACCTTTTGCAAAAATAACTGCCTTCAGTCGCTTCCTGTAGCTGTTAATGAGTTCCTGGATCCTGGATGAAGGTATTTTTGACCATTCCTCTTTACAAAACAATTCCAGTTCAGTTAAGTTTGATGGTCGCCGAGCATGGACAGCCCGCTTCAAAACATCCCACAGATGTTCAATGATATTCAAGTCTGGGGACTGGGATGGCCATTCCGGAACATTGTAATTGTTCCTCTGCATGAATGCCTGAGTAGATTTGGAGCGGTGTTTTGGATCATTGTCTTGCTGAAGGACCCTCCCCCAAATTTGACAGTGGATAGCAAGTGTTTTTCTTGGAATGCTGTGCTTTTGTGGCACCATGCATAACGCCTTGTTGTATGACCAAACAACTCAATCTTTGTTTCATCAGTCCACAGGACCTTCTTCCAAAATGAAACTGGCTTGTCCAAATGTGCTTTTGGATACCTCAGGCGACTCTGTTTGTGGCGTGCATGCAGAAACGGCTTCTTTCTCATCACTCTCCCATACAGCTTCTCCTTGTGCAGTGTGCGCTGTATTGTTGACCGATGCACAGTGACACCATCTGCAGCAAGATGATGCTGCAGGTCTTTGGAGGTGGTCTGTGGATTGTTCTTGACTGTTCT
The DNA here is from genome assembly GCA_033576535.1 of Allobates femoralis. Lineage (NCBI taxonomy): Eukaryota > Metazoa > Chordata > Amphibia > Anura > Aromobatidae > Allobates > Allobates femoralis. The sequence continues at coordinate 324,580,399 of JARQOC010000004.1, read as the reverse complement.
CACAATTCTTCTTCTCTGCCTTTCTGATATTTTTGTTGGCCTGCCACTTCTGGCCTTTACAACAACTGTCCCTGTGGTCTTCCATTTCCTTACTATGTTCCTCACAGTGGAAACTGAAAGGTTAAATCTCTGAGACAACTTTTTGTATCCTTCCCTGAACAACTATGTTGAACAATCTTTTTTTTCAGATCATTTGAGAGCTGTTTTGAGGAGCCCATGCTGCAACTCCTCAGAGAAGATGCAACTAGGGGAACAACTTGCAAGTGGACACCTGAAATAGCTTTTCTCATGATTGGATACACCGGGCTATGAAGTACAAAGCTCAATGAGGTTACCAAACCAATTTAGTGCTTCAGTAAGTCAGTAAAAAGTAGTTAGGAGTATTCAAATCATGAAAATCAGAAGGGTGCCCATACTTTGGCACCTGTCAAATTTTGAAATAATGCATATTTCACATTTTTGGTTAGTACAATAAACCTCATTTTAATCCTGAAATATTACTGTGTCCATCAGTTATTACATATATCACACTGAAATAGCTGTTGCAAAAAAACAATTTTAAACAAAAAAAAAGAGTAAGATTAAGATGGGTGCCCAAACTTTTTCATATGTCTGTATGTACCCCATCCTGGTATATATATTCCCAATGCTGGTACATATAGCCTTCATGTTGGCACACTGTCCCCCCATCCTGGCACAGTCCCCCATGCTGGTACACTGTCCCTCCATGTTGGCACAATCCCCCATGCTGGCATAGTCCCACCCATGATGGCACTATCCCACCCATCACTGACAAAATTCTAGGGTCAATTATCTTAGATATGTCACTGGCCACATAATCTCACTTATAGTCAATATTAACCAGATAAAGATAGACAGCAATCTCTACACCACACTTAGGTATATAAATGCAAATAAGTTTATTTATAATTGGATCAAAAATCACACTGAATAAAACCATCCCCTAAAAGCAACCCCAAAGCAGTGTGGATACAGTTACACATTTCCAAAGTAGAGGCAATATACCATCTTGATACAATCACTACTATATCTGCATATGAGGGATTACAAACCCATCTCCATTATACCTACTATCTCCCCTTTGTATGTCCTCATAGAGGGCCGGGATACAGCACCGTATATTATATACATCTTATACCCCTCATATTGCAAGAAATGCCAAGTGAGATTGTAACCATACCGCACCACACTGCCCAGCACACTGCTGGCACAGTCCCCCATGTGGCACTGTTCCCCATGCTGGCATTGTCACCCATGTGGCACTGTCCCCCATGTGGCACTGTCCCCCATGCTAGCATTGTCCCCCATGTTGGCACTGTCCCTGTGCTGGCACTGTCCCCATGTGGCACTGTTCCCAATGTGGCACTGTTCCCCATGCTGGCAATGCCCCCCATGTGGCACTGTCCCCCATGTGGCACTGTCCCCCATGTAGCACTGTCCCCCATGCTGCCGCACACTTAAAAAAATAAACAAGCTATTCACCCCTCTCCTCACTCCCTGCTGTCCGCGCCAACCCCGCTGTCTACTGTGCCGACATCCGGTCCTGTGAGCAGCGCGCGGTGATGACGTCACTCTGCAGCGACGCATACAGGATCAAATGGCGGCAAAGACAGCGGGGATGGCACGGACAGCAGGGAGCGAGGAGAGGGGCGAGTATGCTTGTCCTCCCAGGGATAGTCAGTGCTTTCCACACTGGAAAGCACTGACTACCCACATAGGACCGCAGCCGCTGGGCTGCGGACCCGCTCTTTTCATATGTGCTGCTCCCGATGGTGATTGACAGTGGGATGCAGTGCATAATACAGGACATAATGAGCGGCCCCATGTGACCACTGGGCCGCAGCTGCAACCTCCTGACAGCCTCCTGACAGCCCACGACACCGCTCCACAGACCCCCCACCGCATTATAGTTGTTTCACATTATAAGATGCACCCCCCACTTCCCACCAGAAGACCAGCACTCCTGCTGTATTAAAGTAACAAACACTTGGACCACTGTACACACATGTGCGTGTATATGTATGTGTATATGTGTATATATATTCTACAGGTGCATCTCAGTGAATCAGATTATCATCAAGAATTTAACTTATTTCAGTAATTCAGTACAAAAAGTGAAACACTTTTTTAAAAACAGAGTGATCTATTTCAAGTGCTTATTTCTGTAAATGTTGATGATTATGGCTTACAGCCAATGAAAACCCTAAGGTCCTTATCTCATAAAATTAAAGTAGGGAGAATAAAGGGTTAAAAATCACACTGCCATATTCCACGAGATATCAAAGGGTGAATATAATATTGATTTATTAGTCAACGCATTTCAGGACTCCCTGAAACATGGCAATATAATATTGATTTGTTCTGAGGAAGGAGCTCGGATAGAGGCTCCGAAACGCGTAGGATGAAATAAAGAAAAAAATCTGCCCAGTTAACTCTTCGTTTCCTGGTGATTCTTGGTGGCAGCGCGGGCATTCCGGCATTTGTTCCTATTACAGCATTCCTGTTTCCACGTTTATCGTGAAGGTGCGGCCCTGCAGCAGCCATCTTATAAGCCATCTTACAGGCGATTATACTGGTTGTGGGTGACACAACTGAATCAGGTGAGCAGTTCTTAATTTACACCGATATAACCTTTAATAAAAAGGATAAGACCCTATGCGCATTTATCTCACGTTTGCAGGTTATTTATTGTGATTGTGACTATCACAACCACACAAGGTGAAGCCTCTGATACCTATTTAGGTAATATTTTACCTCTCAGACCCTTCATCCTCCCTAGTTTAATTTTCTGAGATAATGATATTTGGGTTTTCATTGACTCTAAGCCATTATCATCAACATGAACAGAAATAAAGTCTTGAAATAGATCACTCTGTTTGTAATGACTCTATATAATAGATGTGTATCACTTTATGTATTGAATTACTGAATTAAATAAACTTTTTAGTGATTATCTATCTCATTGAGACGGACCTGTATATACAATATACTATATATATATATATATATATATATACGCAAATATATATATATATATATATATATATATATATATATATATATGTATATATATATAACAAAAACTGCAGCATGACATAGAACAGAGGTCCCTAACTCCAGGCCTCGAGGGCCACCAACAGTGCAGGATTTCAGGATTTCCTTAGTATTGCACAGGTGCTAATGTGATCATCTGCACAAGTAATGATTCCAACCCTGTGCAATACTAAGGAGATCCTGAAAACATGCACTGTTGGCGGCCCTCGAGGACTGGATTTGGAGACCCTGACATAGAATATCAAAAGTTTTTTGTCTGAGAAAAAATAAAAAATAAAAATGTTTTTTTCAAAAAAACTCAGATGAAATTTTTTTTTTTAAAATACAGTTGGAGTTTGCACTCCTTCCTTCCCATTAGTCCACAGGGTGGCATCTGATGCATGGGTATCCTGCTACAGCCCATGTAACAAGAAACCTTACGGGGTCAAGGAGAGGTTTTTAAGGTAGTTAGGGTCCCATCAGATTTAAGATCACCTTGCCGCGGTTGATGATTTATTGGCCAAAACATGCGCTAAGAACTTTATAATAACTGTATTTAAAAAAATATATATATTTTCATCTGAGTTTCTGTGAAAAAACGTTTTTAGTTTTTATTTTTTCTCAGACAAAAAACTTTTTGTATTCTATTTGACTCTCTCAATTGCATGTGTTGACTATAGAAAGTGTGCTGCTGTAGTTTTTGTACATTATGTCGTAAAGAGTTGCAGCTCTGCACCGGTGTCTTAATCCCCTGGGAGGTGTTGTCTGTGTTTTTTTCCTTTCTCATATATATATATATATGTATATATATATATATATATATACATATATATACATAGAATATACTGCACCCCTCGAACTACTCGACACCACATCCAAAAGCCTTATTAATTTTTCAGGTGCCTCACGGTAACTTAAGGAGTTTAGCCGGGATTTTTCAAAAAAGAAATTGTGACTAAGCACCAACAGGTAGGTACCTGCCATCTATCTGCCTGTTGTGCCCATCACCGTTCACCTCTGGTCACCGCTGATACGGAGCCGTCTGAGACCATTTCTTTTAACGATTTTGCCGCTTCTGCTGACATCACGTCAATAGAGAAGGCGGCTTTTTCCCTCTGTCGACAAGCATCAGAGTTGATGTCACACTGAATGACAGCCGGCTACCCCACTCAGGTATCGAGGAGCCAGCTATACTACCTCTTCCACAGTGCAGAGTAGAAAATACGCCTCTGCTATTACCCCACCATGCTGTCCCCGTTAGGAGCAGTCAGTGAATGGTGCCAGACAGAATAGGCAGGTAGGTGACATCTTTTTTAAAGGGAACCTGTCACCTGGATCTAAGCCCCTACACTATCACTACCTGTCCCTGCACCTTCCTAGCTGCTCCCTATCTATCCCTCTCTGAGCTAAATCCGCCCTATAAAACTGCAGAAAAATAACTTATAACTTACAGTAGTCCCTGAGGCTGGGGACTGAGAAGGCGGCGCCAGGCTCCATTCTGCCCCTCCTTGATGCAGCAGCACACGCCCCACTGGGCGGCGTTATTCTTTCTTCATCGCCGCCTCCTCCATTTGGAATCTGTGCTTTACACCTATCATGTTGTGGTGATGCGACCTCGATGTGTCCCCTGACTGAGACACAGCATATGGGAGATTGTATCTTCTGCTCGGTAGCAGCACACACAGGGTAAACTGCTACTGGAGCTAAGTGCTGATTGAAATCACTGACACCCAGGTGTGCGGGTGAATAGGAGATGATATGTGCTGCCCTGGGCTGTGGGGAGGGGTGGAGCGTGTCAGGACAGCAGCAGGAGCTTTTGGGATTGTATGAGGTTCTACTCGGCTGTGCCCCGATGTAACAGGCCAGACTAACCCCCCCGACCAGAATATACTCGGGGTTAAAGTGGCCTAGGCCAGATTATACCCCTCCGTATACCACAGCAGCTGTAGATCAGGGCTCCAAGCAACACATGGGGGCCCGAGGCAGCACAAAGTGGCCCCAGGCAGCAGAAAGTGGCCCTACGCAACATACAGGGGCCCCAGGCAGTGCCAGGGCCCCAGGCAGTACTAGGGCCCCAGGCAGTGCTAGGGGCCCCAGGCAGTGCACAGGGCCCCAGGCAGCACAAAGTGGCCCCAAGCAGCACAAAGAGGCCCCAGGCAACATACAGAGGCCCCAGGCAGTACTAGGGGCCACAAGCTACACACAGGATCCCAGGCTACACACAGGGGCCCCATGCAGCATACAAGGACCCCAGGCAGTGCACGGGGCCCCAGGCAGTGCACGGGGCCCCAGGCAGTGCACAAGGCCCCAGGCAGCACAAAGTGGCCCCAGGCAGCACAAAGTGGCCCCAGGCAACATACAAGGGCCCCAGGCAGTACTAGGGGCCCCAGGCTACACACAGGGTCCCAGGCTACATACAGGGGCCCCATGCAGCATACAAGGGCCCCAGGCAGTACAAAGGGGTCCCAGGCAGCGCATGGGGGCCAGAGGCAGCACACAGGGGCCCCAGGCAGCACAAAGTGGCCCCGGGTGGCCCACTGCCTGGGGCCCCTGTATATTGCCTGTGGTCACTTTGTGCTGCCTGGGGCCCCTGTGTGCTGCCTGGGGCCCTTGTATGCTGCATGGAGCCCTTGTGTGTAGCCTGGGATCCTGTGTGTAGCCTGGAGCCCCTGGTACTGCCTGGGGCCCCTGTATGTTGCCTGGGGCCACTTTGTGCTGCCTGGGGCCCTGTGCACTGCCTGGGGCCCTTGTATGCTGCATGGGACCCCTGTGTGTAGCCTGGGATCCTGTGTGTAGCCTGGGGCCCCTAGTACTGCCTGGGGCCCCTGTATGTTGCCTGGGGTCACTTTATGCTGCCTGGGGCCACTTTGTGCTGCCTGGGGCCCTGTGCACTGCCTGGGGCCCTGTGCACTGCCTGGGGCCCCTGTGTACTGCCTGGGGCCCTTGTATGCTGGCTGGGGCCCCTGTGTGTAGCCTGGGATCCTGTGTGTAGCCTGGGGCCCCTGTGTGCTGCCTCGGGCCCCCATGCACTGCCTGGGGCCCCTAGCACTGCCTGGGGCCCCTAGCACTGCCTGGGGCCCCTAGCACTGCCTGGGGCCCCTAGCACTGCCTGGGGCCCCTAGCACTGCCTGGGGCCCCTGTATGTTGTGTAGGGCCACTTTCTGCTGCCTCGGGCCCTCATGCATTGCTTGGGGCCCTGTGCACGGCTTGGGGCCCTGATCTACAGCTGCTGTGGTATACGGAGAGTTATAATCTGGCCTAGGCCTGTTTATACCCTGGGGTATAGATTGGGCTAGGCCAGGGGGGTATATTCTGGGCTAGCCCAGTTTATACCTCGGGTATATTCTGGTTGGGGGGTTAGTCTGACCTGTTACATCGGAATCTGGAGGTCTGTGAATACCTGAACTGTATGCTGTGTGAGTAAATACCTGAGTCACTGCCTTCTGTCGTGCCGATCCTAACCGCTACCTTACAGTGTAAAGCGGGTGGGAGATTCCAAATGGAGGAGGCGGCGATGAAGAAAGAATAACGCCGCCCAGTGGGGGCGTGTGCTGCTGCATGGAGGAGGGGCTGAATGGAGACTGGTGCCGCCTTCTCAGTCCCCAGCCTCAGGGACTGCTGTAAGTTATAAGTTATTTTTCTGCAGTTTTATAGGGCGGATTTAGCTCAGAGAGGGCTAGATAGGGAGCAGCTAGGAAGGTGCAGGGACAGGTAGTGATAGTGTAGGGGCTTAGATCCAGGTGACAGGTTCCCTTTAAATAAAAATCTTGGATAACCCATTTAAGCAATGTTGGAGGAAAAGATGAAAATTTTACTCTTCCTTCAAAATTGTTACATTAGCCAAAATTTGCATTTTCACAAGTGTAACAAGAGAAAATGCAGCATGCAATCTGTTGTACAATTTTTCCTGAGTACATCGATACCCCATATGTCATGGAAAACTACTGTTCACAGCAAAGATCAGTATGCAAAAAGCAGCATTAACCTTTTGGAACACAAAATTAGCTGAAATTGATAGCAGACACCATATCATGTTTGGAGAGCCTTTGATGTAAACAGTAGAATCTCTCCTCCCCCCCCCCAAGAGACTATATTTGGGAAACTAGACCCCTTAAGAAATGTATCTAGATGTGTGGTAAGCAACTTGAATCTCAAGGTTCTTCAGTGAATTTTTTGATGTTGAGATGTGGAAAAATGAAAACAATTTCAAACAAATATGTTCCTTTGCAGAAGGTAGCAGAATAAATTGACCCACACAGTGTCATAGGTTTTTTTTGTCAATGAAACCCATCAATGATATTGTGTTTCAGGGTTGTTTGGATCACTGAAATCAATCTTAGATACCTGTGTTAATTAGCTTGGCCGGTGAGCCCAATAAAAGGAAAACTGGGTGTTCCACAATACTAAGCAGGCCAAAGTTTTCAAGTAACATGGGAAAGAAAAAGAATCTCTCTGCTGCCGAAAAGCAACAAATAATAAAGCAACGAAAACTTAAGCATGATCATCGTACTGTGAAGAGATTTGTGGCTGAAATGAGCACAGACGTGTTCGTGCAGATAAAGGCAGAATGAGGAAGGTTCCTGCCAGGCAAGTTCATCGGATTAAGAAAGCAGCTGCTAAAAAGGCCTTACAAACCAACAAACAGATATTTGAAGCTGCTGGTGCCTCTGGAGTCCCTCGAACCTCAAGGTGTAGGATCCTTCAAATGCTTGCTGTGGTGCATAAACCTACTATTCGGCCACCCCTAAACAGTGCTCAAAAGCAGAAACGGTTACAGTGGGCCCAGACATACATGAAGACTATTTTTCAAAGAGTCTTGTTTACTGATGAGTGCCGAGCAACCCTGGATGGTCCAGATGGATGGAGTAGTGGATGGTTGGTGGATGGCCAACATGTCCCAACAAGGCTGCAACGTTAGCAAGGAGATGGAGGAGTCACGTTTTGGGCCGGAATCATTGGGAAACAGTTGGTAGGCCCCTTTAAGGTTCCTGAAGATGTGAAAATGTCCACTGCAAAGTATATAGAGTTATTGACTGAGAACTTTCTTCCATGGTACAAAAAGCAAAAACGTGCCTTCAGGAGCAAAATCATCTTCCTGCATGACAATGCACCATCCCATGCTGCAAAGAATACCTCTGTGTCATTGGCTACTATGGGTATAAAAGGAGATAAACTCATGGTGTGGCCACCATCTTCCCCTGACCTCAACCCTATAGAGAACCTTTGGAGTATAATCAAACAAAAGATCTATGAGGGTAGGAGACAGTTTACATCAAAACAGCAGCTCTGGAAGGCTATACTGACATCATGCAAAGAAATACAAGCAGAAACTCTCCAGAAACTCACAAGTTCAATGAATGAAAGAATTGTGAAGGTGATATCAAAGAAGGGTTCCTATGTTAATATGTAAATTGGCCTCTTAGGATGTATTGGAGTTAAATAGCTTTTTATTCCAGTGAATGTGACCTCCTAATGTTGAAAATTCAACAAATCAGCATATTTAGTCCTTTCAAACATATCAAATGATCTGTTGAAGAGTAAGCACTACTCAGGGGGCGTGGCCTGGGAGCTCATGATACCAGACGTGTCTCTCTGAGCTCCTGCAACTTACCGGGCTAACGGCACTCTACAGCTCTCCCACAGCCTTCAATCCTATCTAATCCGGTGGCGGAACCTCTCCAGTCCCCCCCAGGTATGCCCAGGAATTCCTCTAAGCAGCGGGCTGCTGCAAAAAAGGTCACAGACTTTTTCGGCCCTGATCAGCCCCAGCACTCTCTATCCAAAATGGCGCTGGCTCCTAGCTCTCCTCCTTCCCGCTCCCGCATGCATCGCAGCTGCGATGAGAACGCAGACAGCGACGCCGACGATGACGCTCCGGCGTCGCGGAGAGAGCTTAGAGACTTTTTGGGATCGCTCAGGCGTTCCCTTCAAGGCGACATGAGGGGCATAATGGAGGAAATGCGCAAAGATCTCTCCTCATTAGGAGAGAGAACAGACCACATAGAAGACAAAATGGCAGAGTACGCAGATGCCCACAACGAACTGGCAACTGACTACGGCTTGATAGCAGATGAACTAAAACAGGCCCAACTGAGGATCTGCAGTCTGGAGGATAAATCTAGGAGAGGAAACGTCAGGCTCCGTGGGATCCCTGAGGCGCAAGACCAGGAAGACATGCAGGAGGTAATTCATAACCTACTGCCCCAACTGCTACCAGATATACAGAAGGAGGAGATGGCTTTCGACAAGGCATACAGGATCCCCAAGCCAGCGCATGTAAACAAGGCGCTCCCCAGAGACATCCTAGTTCAACTCGCTAAGCCGGCTGTGGCTGATGCGGTCTTACAGGCCATGAGGAAGAATCCTACATTAAATCCTCCTTTCACAGGAATCTCCATTTTCCCGGATCTGTCTGCCGGTACACTTGCTAGACGACGTGAGTTTGCCCCTCACTGCAAAACCCTACGAGATCACGGCATTATGTACTCCTGGGGCACACCAGTACACGTTCGATTCCGCTACAAAGGTACGACGCAGATTTTCCGCTCTCCTAGCCACCTAAGGAAGGCCCTTAAGGAGTGGGGACTTTCCCAGGATTCCAGCTCTACACCTTATCGCTCCAGCCCCAGCTCTAACAAGACTCCACGTACGGTCTCCAAGGAGTGGAAAAAAGCTGTGTGACTCTGACTAAACTGCAATGCCCGGTGGTTGTGGCTTTTAGGGCCCGGTTTTGGTCCTTGGTTCGGACTTCGCCGGTTCCCTGTTATTGTTCTTTTTCGGATCGCCTGCGGTTCGAGAACCTTGCCCCCTGAGTGTGTTTTAGTCACTCCTCAAAGGTGTAAAACCTCTGGACTCCAATGTTTGGATTTTCCCTCGTATGGGGTTTTTTGATTTTTTATGTTTTTTCTGCCCCTTTTTTCCCTTTTCCTTTTAACCTCATTTTTCGGCCCTGCCATACTCCAAATTTTATGGCAAGGGTAACACCTAGTTTACCCACTTCCCTCTCCCCCCCACCCTTTTTCCCCTTTCAGCCTTCAGGTCCCTTTATTAATGCATATCCTACGGCTAACTGTTGTGTTTCTGATCATTTCTACTGTAAATGTTATCTGATATCATGAGTATCAACGTTTTATCATTAAATGTCAACGGCCTTAACTCGCCCGTTAAGCGATCAATGGCCTTGCGGCAGTTCGGTAGATCCGGGAGTGATGTAATCTTTATCCAAGAAACTCACCTGCTTGCAGCAGACAATTTTAGATTACAGAATAAAACTTTTCCCACCCAATTTTTTGCCAACGGCCCTTTGAAAAAAGCAGGAGTGGCGATCCTCATTAGGCATACGGTCTCCTATCAGCTGATCAACTCCTTCTCAGATACAGAGGGGAGATACCTAATCCTCTCATGCCAGATTAATGGGGTTCCCTATGTTCTAGTCTCCATGTATGCTCCTAATGTGGGACAAAAATCATTTCTATCCTCACTCCTGGATCTGCCTGAGCTTAATGGCCGCTGCCGCACAATAATAGGTGGCGACTTTAACATGCCCATGAACAAGTCCCTTGACTGCTCTGATGTGTCCACTCCAAGGGGCGAGATGGGCTCCCTGGTGATGGAATACGGCCTCCATGATATCTGGCGTTACTTCCATGGTGAGGAACGCGATTATACATTTCTTTCCCCTCGTTACAGGACATACAGTAGAATTGATTATATATTGGTTAATGATGCCTTATTACAAGAATGCACTGCCGCCTCCATCGATAACATCACCTGGTCAGACCATGCACCCACCTCCCTACAGTTAACAGACCCCATGGCGGTCAGATCTCCCTTTATCTGGAAGCTTAATCCCCACCTCCTAACTGACCCTCAAATATCAGAGGACATTACCAACCAACTGACCGAATTTTTCTCCCTGAATGATAACGGGGCGGTGCGGGATGATTCCCTCTGGTTCTCTCACAAGGCTGTGCTCCGGGGCCTACTAATTAAAACAGCTTCTTTTGTAAAGAAACAACGCACAGCGGAATTAGATGCTGCTCTCCGCTCATTACGGTCCCTGGAGGAACGACACAAACAGTGTCCTTCCCCCGCAGCCTTGTCATCACTTCTTGAGGCGAGGAGTCATTTACGCACCTTGCTCCTACATAAAACTGAAAACCACCTTAAGTCCCTTCATGCAAAATTTTATGGTATGGGCGACAGGGCTGGGGCACTGCTGGCCAGGCGGGTAAGAAAGAAAGTGGCACGGTCCAGGATCTCACATCTTACCGCCCCTTCAGGCCGTCGGATCCATCACCCCATTAAGATAGCTGAAGAATTCGGTCACTACTATAAATCACTGTATAACTTGAAGTCAGACCCCAATACACCACAACCCAACCCTGAAATTATTACAGCATTTCTTAATAAGATGACTCTACCTAAGCTGTCACAACAGCACCTGTCTCTCCTAGACTCCCCCATAACCATCACAGAAATAACGCAAATAATAAAAACTGCTAAAAAACATTCTGCCCCTGGTCCTGACGGTTATCCGTTTTCCTACTACACACAATTTGCCACCGTCCTTTCACCATTTTTACTCAGACTCTTTGAGTGCTGGCGGTCCAGGGGAGAGGTGGGTCGGGAGGGTTTAGAGGCGATTATCTCCACAATACCTAAACCAGGGAAGTCCCCTGACACTCCCGGAAATTTCCGCCCAATAGCGCTACTAAATTGCGACACAAAAATTTATGCCAAGATATGGGCAAATAGGCTTATGGAAATACTACCAACCCTCATAGATCCCGTCCAGGTTGGTTTTGTCCCGGGCAGGCAGTCTAGTGACGGAACCAGACGCTTAATCAATATCTTAGACGTTCTGGAGAGGTCCGGGGCCCCCGGTGCTCTCCTGTCGCTAGATGCCGAAAAGGCATTCAACAGGATTTACTGGGGGTACATTGGAGAGGTGCTTGACAAATTTGGCATAACGGGCCAGGTCAAGGCGGCCATTATGGTCCTATACTCTCTTCCCTCTGCTTCCGTCCGAGCCTCGGGTTTTCTTTCCAGCAACTTTAACATCACCAACGGGACCCGGCAGGGTTGCCCTCTATCCCCCTTGATATTTGCGCTTGCAATGGAACCCCTGGCAGCAGCTGTAAGGGCCAATCCAAATATTCACGGTGTCAATATAGGGGGACGGGAACATAAAATTGGACTATATGCGGATGACGTGGTTTTCTCGTGCACGGACGTCTCGGACTCCCTGGGCGAAATTATGGCCTTGCTTAAAGAGTTTTCCGAGGTGTCCTTCTACAAGCTAAACATGTCCAAATCCATGCTGTTCCCTGTTAATATACAAGCCTGTGTCCAGAACCAACTTCAACAACAATTTGCATTCTCATGGTCCCCTAATGGCTTTATTTATCTTGGGATTTATGTCTGCCACCTACATTCTATAGTTAAGCAAAACTTTGACAGATTATATAGACAAATTTCACAGGAGTTGGACAGGATCTCCCCACTGGTCCTCTCCTGGATTGCCCGCATACACATAATTAAAATGACAATTTTACCGAAATTAATATACCTCTTCCGTTGTCTACCTATCCTATTCCCACGTGCGTGTATTTACAGCTTTCAACGTTTAATCAATTCCTTTATTTGGAACAAGAAGCCCCCACGTATAGCCCACAAAATTATGGTTCTCTCGAGTGCTGCGGGGGGTCTGGGAGTCCCGGATATACTAACATATTATAGAGCTACCCATCTAGAGTATGCGAAGATCTGGTGGTCGGGGACTGTATCCCCGATACCTTGGCTACAGATTGAGGCATCTCATGCCCCTTCTGGGTCTCTTCGCATCCTGTTGGAACTGGGACTGCTCCGGCCCTCTCCCCTCGGCGGCCTTTTGAGAACCATGATTGCCCTATTAAAAAATGTGGTCTTCCATGAGCCGCCCTTATTTCACCTTTTTACTTAGGTACAACTCTCTTGATGCTTTAGAACATGCTATACCCGATCTATCCCTATTTAGGTGGAAAACTCTAAATATACGTACACTGTATGACCTTCATAACAAGTCGGGACTTCGTCCCTTCTCTGAACTACACAGCCTATTCACTCTCCCGAATAAGGTATTCTACCAATACCTACAGATTCGACATTTCCTATCTCAGTGTCGTGTTCCATCTTGGGACAACACCCCCCAACGTGAACACTTACAAAGATACTTTAAACCCCAATGTTCCGCTACTCACGGAGTTTCTATCATCTACAGGGCCTTGCTGGCTTCAGCGGATCAACATAAACTCCCATATATGAAGATCTGGGAGCGCAGGCTCACCTTCTCGGCCCCTCTGGACTCATGGCTCAGGGCCGCAGCCCACACTTCCAAATATTCATCCTGTATCTTACATCTAGAACAGGAAAAAAAAATCCAGATGAATTGGTACCTGTCTCCTCTCAGGCTCGCACAAATTCAACGATCCTCTGACTCATTATGCTGGAAGTGCAGCCTGGAGACCGGTTCTATGGAGCATGTGTGGTGGCTCTGCCCCAGGGTTCAGAGGTTCTGGAGTATGGTTAAATCACTAATAGTGGAGGTGGTCAGGCTCCCACTCACTTTAGATGGTCCTATGGCACTACTAGGCCTGGGCCTGGAAGGTATTCCCAGACTAGTCCGCCCTATTGTAACCAATATAATAATAGCAGCCAGACTATGTCTAACCAAACACTGGAAACTGACCACTACTCCCTCTAGGGCGGAACTAGTGTCTCGAATTGAACTCCACTTCCAACATGAATCTACCCTAGCCCATGACTTGGCCATAAAAACTAAAAGATTATGCTGGTGGGATCCTTGGTTGACCTCCACCGCTAGGCCCTAACCCTGTATAACCGGGCCACCTTTGGAAATGCAGGGACTCTTTAGCGGACATCTCTGCCTTATTTGTTACCCTTAATTTATTAACGTCTCATCTGTATACCATTATATACTGTTTACTGTCTCATATGCTTATAATGTTATTGTACGCTTGATCTCCTACATCTTTCATAGGATGCTTTATACAAAAAATTTTTCTCATCATAATTGATTGGACCTCACCCCCCTTCCTCCCCACCATCCTCCCCTTCCCCCTGTTATTTTCTTTTTGTGCGACTGTTTATTTTCTTCTCTTATACGGGGTATACCCCCTTTGTTGTATATTTGTCAAATAATTAATAAAAACTAAGTGATTTAAAAGAGTAAGCACTACTCGAAATGGGCTCCGTCATGCCTGCATCTCCCTCCCCGCACCCTCCACCTGATGTAATACCGGGATTGGAATAAAGAAACCTGTCTTCACCGGTCCAATGAGTGCCGCCTTCTTCTTTCTTTATGGATAAAAATGACTATGTCCTACGGCTGAGCAACGCTGGACCTGGTTCTGTGCCACAATTTCAACTGCAGCAACATAAGGTCAGTGCCCGGTTTTCTTTCTACATTCAAAATCAAATGAAACTCTACTGTGCCTAATAATTTGGAACAGTGCATTTAGAGTTTTTTTTAATTTTGAAGATTATACTGTAATCATTGGAAGATTTCTTCAATAAAATTTGATGCATGCTCTAACAGGTGATGACTTTTATTACACTGACTGTCATTTGCACCGACTATTTAGGAAAATCAGAGAAAAAGAACATGTGCATAATAATTTGGAACATGGTGTAAATATCCCAACACATTTTTTGCTTCCTGAGCGTAGTTTCTACGAAAGGTAGGTTAAATATTTGTAGCCGCATCTTTCCCGTTGATCAGGTGTGATAAATAGCACCGTAATACCGAACACCGCTGTGTGTGACTACTGGGTTAGGTGCTTATATTATCGATGCATGCACACTTCCCGTTCACACAAATTGACCATGGCCACTTCCACGTTCTCCATGCACATGCATCAGTTAACTGTGACACACTGAAATAAACATTCATCTTTAAGATATGGAGTTATTTATAATAGAAGCGGGGGTCTGGTCATAGGACCACTAGATGGGGGTGTGCAGGAGGGACCTTGCCCCCCTTTCATAATTAAAGCTTGCTACATGTTGTATAATAAAATATAATTTGGACATGCCATAGTGTCCTTGGTCATGCCCACCCAGACGAACACCACACCCACCAAATATGCCGCTTTAACAATGCCCTCCCATCTTACCCCTAGACCCCTGCTTCTATTATAAAGAACACCTTGACTATTAGGACTTTAAAAATAATGGTTATTTCACTCTGATAAAAGGAAACACTGAGCCTAAGCTTGTCACACCCGCCGCCTAAGATGCACACGTCCACTAACTTGTGTTCCCCAATACTGCAAGTATGCCCAGCAGTGTAGGGCAGGCAATGGGCTGTAATGGTAGTAGTAATATTGCAATATAAATGATATCATAGACAGGGAGAAGATGCCTGAAGTTGCTGTGTATTTCTGTGGAAATCACAGATATCAATGTATCAGTTTAATTAGCTTCTACTAGTAACCCTTCTTTTTGCCAGTGAGATCTTAATATAGATGAGGGCAAAGCAAAATGACTTCCTGATATGTTTTAAAGCTTCCTGTGGAAAGCTGAGTATAAATATAGAAGGATCATTTTCAAAATATCTCAATGCAGTCAGTACTTGCATTCTATCAATTAAGTTTTTAATGGTTTTCTGAGGTACGACTTTGATGCACTAAATTTTTGGGGGCATGCAAATCATCAAGATATGCTACTTGTAGCTCCTTTTTCAATTGCCAGCCAAAGACATGCAAGATGTACTACATAAGAGAAAAGTCCGGAGATGCTGTAGGCCATTGTAGCATATTTAGGCCATGCAGGCTATTTACATTGCCTGAAGTTGTCATGTTGAAAAACAGCTCCTGTGTTAACTTTGTAGACATGACCATGCTACCTGTTCTATAACTAAATCAATGTAATGAGAAGCTTCAATGTACTACCACCATAGTTTCCAGACAAGAGCCAGAGAGTAGTGTGGAGGTCTATCCTCTTCAACACAGAGTCCTGTTCTTGTCTTGGATGCAATAATATTCTGCAATTGGACAGGAGATCACTTGTGCAGTGCCATGAAGAGATCTTCAAGGGATATGTCATACCAGTCCAGCAACTCAGAATAATAGTGTAGCGTGGCATACTGTTCAGTAGCTACATTTCCTATTGCCAGATACGCTAGCAGCTTGGAGTTACTGTGATTTGGTTTAAACCAACAATCAAATCAAGAACATAAAATTAAACAAAATAATGTAGCACAAAAAGGAAAAGAAAATACAGTGAGGAAATACAGATATTAAAAATATTATTCTAAAACAAAAAAGAAGTTCTTATGGTAAATATAAATATCACAGTAATACTAGTAATGAAACCTAACATCACGTCTTTACAGTTTGTTTACAGCTGCCATTGCTTAAGATGTACAGCATATAAGTGTGAGAGGTAAAACTTACTGACAGGCTTGACAAAGAACGGAGTTCCGTTTGAAACATGTTGCCTGTTGCGGTGCTGATCACTTCTTCTGCCAATTTCATGTATGCACGTTTTATATTGATTTTGGAAAACAGATTGAAATTCAATAAATTTCACAAATTTTTGAAGCTGGATCCTCTTTTTATTCATCCATATTCAGTCAGGAAGCCCGGTCTGTGCATACTGGTTCAAAGTGTGGCGAGGACCCTGCCTACAGGGGCTTACAGTCGACAAGGGATGGGGGAGTATACACTAGGAGAGGGTAAGGCAGCAGTTTGGTGGACTGAGGATCACTGCTGATTGTAGGCATGTTTTAAGAGGTGAGTCTTCAGGTTCCTTTTGAAGGTTCCCATGGTAGGCAAGAGTATGGCGAATGCATGGGAGAAATCCTGTATGCAGTTGTGGGAAGAAGAGATAAGAGGAGAATAGAGAAGGAGATCTTAATCCAGGAAATCTGGATTACTAATCAATCTTCTTCTTGCTAAACTACCCCAGTTTATAAGTAAAAAGCTGCAAGTATTAAATGAATGAACTATCCATACAGAGTCACAAAAATTGACATAAGGATGCAGCATAGAATAATGAGTATCAGGGAGAAGAGGGTTTCAATATTTGTATATTAAGCTTCTATTAGGAACTTTACCCTATATCACTGCTGAAGTTGGTACTCTAAATGTATGACATGGTGCCCCCACTCATTGTTAGTTATCCCTAAATGCTTTCCCTATACATATACTTAGCCTATTGCATCAATATTACTTGCACAAAATATGTATAGAGGGTGAGTAATAAGATACTTAGCACGAGCAATATAATACTTAGCTTAAAATGCTGCAAATGGCCTTTCTGGATGTGATCTCCTTGTACCTAAGATCATATATCACTGTCGCAACACATTTCTCCCCTTAAAATTATGTGGGGAATTCTCAGGGGACCCAAATATGGATACTGGGCACAATCACCTGCTGTATTGGCACAAACTCCATGCTGCCGCCAGGTATTTCAATATCCTGGCCGGGTATGCATCAGATGTGCACAGGGCTGCCACTATAAATTTTAGGGCCCCATCATGGCAAAATTTTGGGACATCCTTAAGACTCTGCATAGGCTCTGCTTCCACTGAGCTCTGCCTCCACTCCTTAAACCTTCCACAGTCCCAACCTCTTGGAAAAACTGAACTTCTGTACCACGTCTTTACAAAACCCACATTAACAGTTCCAGTTCCCATTGAACTACAGCTCACATATATAGCCATCAGCTGTTGCGTTGGCCAAAAGATTTTTTAAGCCTGCCATCACAATACGGTAAAGTCTTTTGGCCGGGCCCTACTCTACCCTAACCTATTAAAATTTCTTAAAATATTTTATATTATTTCTTTAAATATTCAATATTCAATATATTTAAGGGCATGTGTAACTATAATTTTTTAAAATGACCAATAACACCACATACAAGGGAAAACTTTTATCAAACAATGATCAGATCACATATTACTACCACGTAGTGACCAAATAATACCATATACAAGGTAGAAATACTGACACACCATTACCAGATCACATAATACCACCACATAGTGAGAAATATAGTTAAGAAAAATCATTTTCGATTTTCCTCTTCATCAACTGTAGACCCCAATCACTTCTTCCAGCCAGGACTCGTCTCTGCAGACGACAACACACAGTGCACATTCCCCAATTTCTCCTCAACTTCTACACTATACCAGATGAAGAACAAAGGGACACAGTATTACCCTACAAAGTAATAGGACCTCCCATTGAAAACAGTATCCTCAAAAATAAAATACATCACAGTAGTAATAATATCCCTTATTTTGCCCCTACAGAAATGTCCCACATCCTTGCCCCTTCCTATATAAATGTCCCACATCCTGGCTCCTTGGTGTCCTTATTCCTGGCCCCATATGATGACTCCATCCTGCCATGTGGCTCCTCCTTCTCCCATATATTTACATCCTACCCCCATGTATCTCCATCCTGTCCCCATGTGTTACCTTCTTCCCTCATATATTTTCATTTTGCCCTATGTGCCTCCTTCATCCCCATACATTTCCATCCTTTTCTAATGTGTCATCTTCTTCTCCAATATATTTCCATCCTATCCCTATGAGTCTCCATTCTGTCCTCATGTGTCTCCATCCTGTAATCATGTGTAAACTGCTTCCCCCATATAGTTTCATCCTGTCCCATGTGTCTCCTTCGTCCTCATATATTTCCATCCTTTTGCAGTGTGTCACCTTCTTGCCCCATAATATTTCCATCCTGTCCCCATATGTCACCACCCTACCCACGTATCTACATCCTGTCCTCATGTGTTACCTTCTTCTCCCATATATTTCCATCTTGTCCCCATGTGTCTCTGTCTCTTCCCAGGGCCATGGGGTACTCGGAACCGGGCTTTGGAGCGCGTCCGGGGAGTCACATGGGTCGAGACCCAGCTTCCATGACCCTGGGGATTGGCTTTCAAAAAGGGAGCTCTAGGGATAGGATTCAGGGGATAGGTGTCATGATGCCACCTGTGGTATCCAGCTATTGGGCTGGCGCTGCGGTGTGGGACCTCTGGGGATGATGGATGGGCAGCAGAGGTGTTATTGCTCCCCACAGATGGAGCAGTTCTCTGGGTCGACTGTAACAGTCTATGGCGATGGTAAGCCATTTAGGTGCAGGATTAAGGGCACTGAATAACTGACGGACACATAGGCTTGTTTCCTTTACCTTTACTGTAGCTGCAAACATCAGGGTACAGTCCACAGTCAATAGTAGGAATCCGAGCAGCCTGGAAGCAAGCTAGGGATCTCCTCACCCTAATGGTTCTGAGGCCTCCTTGCTGTGCCCCTGTCTGTTGGTCCTCACTGCCTGTAGCTAAGCTGCGACCCTCTGTCCCTGCTTGGCAGTCCTTCACTCGTGTGGCAGGCAGCTCGATCCCTACCCAGGTGCCTCACCTCTGACCACTGTCCCTGGACTCTTCTATGCTGCCGTGCCCCAAGTGCTGTGTTGGCCAGGAGACTTGGAATCTCCTGTCCTCCGCTTTTGGCTGCTGAGCCTAGAGCACTCCCACAACCTCAAACCCCAGTTTCCAGTTCTGGTGCTCTGCTCTGGAGTAAACCATTAACAGGCTCCACTCCACAGGCCTGCTCCTCTCCTCTCCTCAGACCCTTGCTCATGGGTCCCTCACGTTAGCTGGTCCTTGCTCAGCTCCACCTGAACGAGCTTAGCACTGCCCAAGTCCACAGGTCCTCTTCACAGTCCTCCCAGGAACTGAAGTGACTAACCTTGCCTCCAGCCAGAATTCATAGGGGACACTCCCCTGAATCCGGGTTAGAGCTTTCCCGTCTGGTTTGGAGTCAGGAAGGTTTTGTGTGCTGAGGGTTCCCTGGTGTGGATACTCTACTTTGCTTCCAAGCATTACCTTACCCCCCCGAGGGAGGCAAGGCCATCATGGCAACCTGGGGTGCCATATCTCTATCCTGTCCCCATGTGTCTCCTTGTTTCCTAATATATTTTCATTCTGTCCGCAAGTGTCTCCATCCTGTCCCCATGTGTCTCCTTCTTCCTCCATATATTTCCATCTTGTCCCCATGTGTCTCCATCCTGTCCCCACGTGTCTCAATCCTGGCCCCTTGTGTCACCTTTTTCCCCCATATATTTCCATCTTGTTCCCATGTATCTTTATCCTGGCTTCTTATATTTCCATCTTGTCCCCATGTGTCTCCTTCCTGTCCCCATGTGTCACCGTCTTTCCCCATATATTTCCATCTTGTCCTTATGTGTCTCCATCCTGTCTCCATGTGTCCCCACTCTGTCCCTATATGTCTTGTCACTCTGTACAGATGCTTGTCTGTTCAGAGCGATGAAGCAGAGCTGACATTGCTCTGCCTTTGGCTAAGTCAGACTAAGGGTTTTTTTTCTAATAAAGATGGAGTCTGTAAATGTATTTTTTGTTTTATTTCAAATAAAAAAAATTTTCTCTGTGTTGTGTTTTTTTACTGTTTAATAGAAATTCATGGTGGCCGTGACATCTTTGGCATGACACCATGAATTTCGGTCTTAGTACCAGCTGAAAATACAAAACTGTTATTAATCCAATCATTACCCACTGTACCACACCCCACAAGGGATGCTGGAAGTGCCGGGTAAAGCACCTGGAAATGCTATGTGCTATGATGAATGCACCATTTTCATGGATGGTTGTGGGCTGCAGTCTTCAGTGTGGGGGGCCAGAACGCTTGGGCCTTAATACGCTGAGAATCCCAGCCCTCAGCTGTCTGGTTTTACCTGGCTGGCAATCAAAATATGGTGGGAGCCTATACATTTTTTTTTTTTTTATTATTTATTTAAATAATAAAAAAAAATATTGGACGTCTATGTATTTTGATAGCCAGCCAAGGTAAATCCAGGCAGTTGGGAGTTGGGTCCTCTTTCTTCAGCTGGAGTCACACTTGAATGTGACTTGCAACGCATCACCAGGCATGACCACCCAATCTCTGCGGACAGGAGCATATCAGCTGCATGTATTTTGCCGCTGCAAGTTCATGTCATGAAAGCGTGTGGGTGTCATAGGCAGCATGGGATGCTGTGGCTTATGACAGTGACATCATGTGCCTGTGATCAGCATGCCAATGTCAGCTGCCAGCCTCTGATTACCTGGTGACTGTTTACCAGCCAATCAGCTGTTTACTGCACATTCAGCTAAATAGAGAGCCTGATGAATCCTACCCCTGGGGCCTGGTGAGCAGAGGTAAAAAAGGGGTGGCCTGTTCCTGGCCCCTATCCTTGCTTATGCTCACCTGGCACCATACACCAGGAAGGGCAGTAATGCCCTGATGGCAGCCCTGGATGTGCCCATCCGGTTTGTATATCACAGGAACACATCCCTTCCTACGAGGAATGGGTTCCACTGCAGAACATACGATGTAAATGATCACATCCGTCACTTAGGCAAGTAGAGCGCAAAGGCATTCCACCCATGCTGCCATATACAGTAATTCTTACAAGTTCCTGGTGCAACAATTATAGTTTCATTATTAAAGCTCCACCCAAGAATATAGTCCATCTTTGGGCTAATACATACATACAGTTGTGGCCAAAAGTATTCACACCCCTGCAATTCTGTCAGATAATACTCAGTTTCTTCCTGAAAATGATTGCAATCACAAATTCTTTGGTATTATTATCTTCATTTATTTGTCTTCAATGAAAAAAACACAAAAGAGAATGAAGCAAAAAGCAAAACATTGATTATTTCACACAAAACTCCAAAAATGGGCCAGACAAAAGTATTGGCACCCTCAGCCTAATACTTGGTTGCACAACCTTTAGCCAAAATAACTGCGATCAACCGCTTCTGGTAACCATCAATGAGTTTCTTACAATGCTCTGCTGGAATTTTAGACCATTCTTCTTTGACAAACTGCTCCAGGTCCCTGATATTTGAAGAGTGCCTTCTCCAAACTGCCATTTTTAGATCTCTCCACAGGTGTTCTATGGGATTCAGGTCTGGACTCATTGCTGGCCACCTTAGAAGTCTCCAGTGATTTCTCTCAAACCATTTTCTAGTGCTTTTTAAAGTGTGTTTTGGGTCATTGTCCTGCTGGAAGACCCATGACCTCTGAGGGAGACCCAGCTTTCTCACACTGGGCCCTACATTATGCTGCAACATTTGTTGGTAGTCTTCAGACTTCATAATGCCATGCACACGGTCAAGCAGTCCAGTGCCAGAGGCAGCAAAGCAACCCCAAAACATCAGGGAACCTCCACCATGTTTGACTGTAGGGACGGTGTTCGTTTCTTTGAATACCTCTTTTTTTTCCTGTAAACTCTATGTTCATGCCTTTGCCCAAAAAGCTCTACTTTTGTCTCATCTGACCAGAGAACATTCTTCCAAAACGTTTTAGGCTTTCTCAGGTAAGTTTTGGCAAACTCCAGCCTGGCTTTTTTATGTCTCGGGGTAAGAAGTGGG
>JARQOC010000004.1:324546458-324557790 GCA_033576535.1 Allobates femoralis | reverse complement strand
CTGTTTAAACACCCTTTAAGCAGCCTACAGCGGATGAACTAGCGCTCTATGGACTGGTTACCTGTTTTCTTAATTATACCTGGTTTTTGTAAGTTTTTCATTTTAAGACTCTGTATAATTATCAAATGTAAATAGTTATGTCAGTTATGGAAAAATGTTTCAGTCCCGGAGGACTGTATTTAACTAGGGGGGAATGTGGCACCCTGCAGGGATTGCCACAGGATCCACCGGTGCAAGGAGGAAGTTACACCTTAGTTAGCACAGCACACCACACCTTTCCACTCCAGACATGAAGGGGGAGCCCTCCTGGCTACTTTAAGCCAGTTCCCCTTTAGAAACATCCAGGCCTGAGGGGAGGCGTTAATCAGTGCCTGTAGTTAGTTCCAGTCAGGAGTTGGAGAGAGCTGGTGTGAGGAGCTGGTCGCTGGGAGAGATCTAGGCCCAGGACCAGGGACCACTGACCGCTGTGCGCACCCTAGGGAAAGGGTCGGAGACAAGTGGAGAAAGAAGGGAACTAAGAAAAGATACTGGTTACTACAGCCCTTTAGTACACCCGGACACGGAGTCCAACGCTGCCAGCATTCAGAGCTACAACAAAAGGCCAGAAGACTTAGGAGGATTTTCAGCCATGAGGAGAGCAAGTACGAGACGCTAAACTGACCAAGTATAGGACCAGGGGCCAAGGAGAAACAGGGACCCCGCAGAAGGACCTCATTGCCAGTTTAGTACAAAGCCAGAGAGGAGTACAAGCGGTGGGTTCAGGCTCAGGCAGGACTCTTCCCAACCACAGAGCACAAAGACAGAGGAGGCCTCATAACTTTAACTGTTTAAACCGTCCGCAATTCACCTGCCCTTGTCTGCAAAGACTCAACTACTACTCCCCTCATCCATCCCCGCTGACCTGAGGTAAAGCTCCACCTGTGGGGAGCTGTACCACACTCTCTGCACCCACCATCACCTCAGTGGCCGGCTGAAAAGCTGGTATACCCATTACCATGTACCATAGGTGGTGTCACGTTAACAATGCCCTTATTCCCCCACCGTTCCCCACCATTGAGGGTTCAGTGCACGGGACCGGGGATCGACCAGCCGTGATACCCCCATCAAAGCCGCCATCAGCCCCGGTACCCGAGTACCCCATACCCTGTCGACCGCCTCATTAACGCTAAACGGGGCTTGCAATTAAAACATAGGTTTTGGCAGCATAAACGCGGTGCTACCGCCATGGTAGTGCCGCATTAACGCTGCCAATGTTACCCTATGGAGACGCTGCTCGTAGTGCGGCTCGTAGCGCGGCTCCAACGCGGCCATCTGATTGAAATCTCGCGTTATTTCCTAACGACAGAAAATACACTTTCAAAAACGTCTTTTCTCGCGTTAGGAAATAACGCTAGATTTCAATCAGATGGCCACGCTGGAGCAGTGCTACGGGTCGTGTCCCCATAGGTTATCTTTGGCAGCGTTAACACAGCGCTACCATGGCGGTAGCAACACGTTAATGCTGCCAAAACCTATGTTTTAGACGCAAGCCATGAATACCGTTAATGTGACTCTAGCCATATGGTAACATTGTTATATTGTTACATTGTTGTTTATTCTATTGGTTACATGAAGGAGGAAACCATATGAAAATAGTATTCCAAGACTGGAACATCGCTTTGATCCATACTTTGAGATGAACTATATCTTTATAAATGCTTATTTTGTGGATGTCTACTACTCAGTAACATCCCTTTTATTGTGATGTAATTTCTGCATGAAACATGTATTATAAGGTTACCTTGCTATAATTTAATGCAATCATACTGTATGTGGACTGCCAGGTTTTGGACCAGTTTTGATAGATAGAGCAGCTTCATATGCTCTATTATGACATTTCTCCTCCATATTGATGTTGTTTAGCCATCACTAGTGATGAGCGAGTACCGTAATATTCGCACTCGCTATACTCGCAACGAGTAGGTACCGTTGACTCGCTACTCGTTGCGAGTATGGCGAGTACGAATACTATCGCAGTGTATCTATAGATACACTGCGAAAGTAGCCTAAAAGTGATTAAAAGTTGTTAGAAATTACATACTCGCCATTCCGACGCCTGCACCGGGATCGGCAAAGAAGACATCCGATCACCGGACAAGGACCTGTGACTACCAGCCAATCAGATGGCCGGTAGTGATCTGGCCAATCAGATGGCGACACGTCACAACCACGTGATAGCTAACGGCCACCTGATTGGACAGATTGCAACGTCCTAGGTGTACTGTCAGGACCTTGCAATCTGGCCAATTAGGTGGCCGCTAGCAATCACGTGGTTGTGACGTGTCACCATCTGATTGGCCAGATCGCTACAGGCCATCTGATTGGCTGGTAGTCGCAGGTTCTTGTCCAGCGATCGGATGTCTTCTCTGCCGATCCCGTGCAGGCGTCGGACAGGTGAGTATGTAATTTTATTATTTTTAACAACTTTTAATTACTTTTAGGGTACTTTTCAGTGTATCTATAGATACACTATGAAAGTATTAGGACTACTCGCTACTCCCGAGTACACATAAGATACTCGAAGAGTAGCGAGTAGCCAAATACCGCTACTATTCGGCGAGCTCCGAATAGTAGCGAGTATACTCACTCATCCCTAGCCGTCACCATGACAGTGGTGATGTCAGGGGCGGTCTCACTGCTCATTGGCTGTTCCCGATCATGTGCTTGGTCACATGACTGAGGGCGGGGTGACGCGGCATTGTCTCTGCCCCCTGCTTCTCTGCTCTCACACGGTTTCACACACGTGGGTGCACACCTGCACCTCGTTCACACTGGCTGGCCATCCTCTTTTAAACCCCCCCAAGACTCAGCTAGGTGTCCCCTGACAGAGGAAGCCGAAACGGCCGTAGGGGTCAGTGGTACCATTACCTACAGACCTACGTGGTAACTTGCACTTTGTTTACTTCATGACTGTGATGCATGATACTGAATGCACTTTGGTAGTAATGGATCTAGATTCTGTTTTGGCATGTGCAGATTAACTCTTTGAGTACTGATCTGCACTATAACAATGGTGCTACTGTCATATATATTGTATACACTGTCTAGACATATTCAAGATAAATATATGTGAGCATATCATGCATATTTATGTATGGGGGTTGTACATAAGAAATATCTGATGTAATTATATACTATAACCCTGTATAGTACTTTGATATCCTGCTCTGTAATTTGTACTTTTGCTACAGCAAATACCTCAAGTTCTAGTGCTGGCCCACCAACTTGATGCTGCTTTTTCTGTTATGTATTGTCCCTCTATTTGGATTTTAATAATAAAATGTTGAAGTGTTTGCACAAGACATATTGTCGTTGTGTATGTTGATATCTATATGGTAACATTGGCAGCATTAACGCGGCACTACCATGGCGGTAGCACCGCGTTTATGCTGCTGAAACCTATCTTTTTAACGCAAGCCCTAGTAAACGTTAATGTGACCCTAGCCTAAGTACTCTTTACTGTCTTCCCAACATCTGTTCTGCTTGCTATAGACCAATGGCTTGCCTACACACACTGAGACCTTGCTTATCTTTTATACCCGTGTTAACAGACAGAGGAGCAGAAGCAGGGAGTCAAAGACATGCCTTATTTTCTGTAATCCATTTCTGTGCCTCTGTTGTCGGAGATAAATTACATTACACGATAAGCAGTGGAAAGCAAGTTAGTCAGAAGGGAGACACTTAGGCTAGAGTCACATTAATCTCTAAATGGGGCTTGCATTTAAAACATAGGTTTTGGCCGCATAAACGCAGTGCTACCGCCATGGTAGCACCACGTTAATGCTACCAATGTTACCCTATGGAGACGCGGCCCGTAGTGCAGCTCCAAGTGGCGGCCATCTGATTGAAATCTCACATTATTTCCTAACTCAAGAAAAGACACTTTCAACAATGTTTTGTCTCACGTTAGGAAATAACCCCGTTTATCGTTAATGTGACCCTAGCCTTATGGGTAATCAATTTTAATGACCCGTTCGCCCAATGCATATTTAATTGCATATTTGGTGTGTATCCGCTGCAAGTTTGCAGCAAGCTTGTAGCAGCATGTTTTCCAAGCCATGTCTATGGGATTTGTGATGTCCTGTCTGCATGATGCGTTATTTTTCCGCAACAAATCTATTGTGTATTGATTGTGTGAAAAGTCTGCAGCATGTCAATTTTTGCTGCAGATTGTACTTAATATTTCACCATAGATCCTCATGGGTACACAGCAGTGTTTGCACGATGCGTATGTGTTGCTTATTTTGAGCAAAGTTTGAATTAAAATCCACAGGTACTGTTACCTTATAAAGTTGAAGGGGGGAGCAGAATTTGACATCTTTTTTTCTCTTTGTTTTGACCAATCTGTATTAAAATAGACACAAAGCACCTTCATATATGCATCAAATCTGCATAAAAAATGCATCAAAATCCACTGTGCAGACAAGGATGATTTTGGTGCATTTTTCTGACAGTGGGTGCAGATTTTGGAAGTTCAAAATCTGCACCAGCAACTCAGAGTGCGAACAGGCTGTAAGTGTTTTTCATGAATAAATCAGCATCATTTTTCAATGAAGTACTAGGCAAATTATCAATTTCCATATTACAAAGTCATCTAAAGTTTTCTAAAAGTACGGTGACTAAAGATGAGCAGATCTTTTGAAATATGAATTTGTCAACTTCACAGAATTTCCCTCAAAAATTTGATTTGCAGTGACAAATTTTTGCCATGAATCTCAGTACTGTAAAACCTTTAAATGCTTAAAAGATATATGTATAACAATGATGTCACCTATGACTTTTATGAAGCTTTTCTCTTACTTTTTTAATGCAAATACTGACTTATTAATATCAAAGGGACATCAACCAATCTGGCTAGGATAAAATTAATATTAAGCAGTGATAACCAACAGTTGTTTGTGAGGTAGACACGTTTAAAATTCTGCAATGTGAAAATGTTTCAATATTTTTAAAACCATGGCTTGCCCCTTTAAAAAGTCTGGGAGCATGGAAATAGTGATGAGTAAACCAAATTTCACAAATTTTAAATTCAGCACAAATTTATGGAGATTCGGTTCGTGATTGGAAACCCGAACACTTTGCTACAAAGTAATCGAACTCAGCTTTGTTTGGCAATTGTTCCGAACCATAAAATGGCCCTAAAAAAAAATCCTTTAAGATTTGGGGCCAAAGTGGTCACTGGAAAACCCAGTAGCTGGGAACTCTGATAAATTAAAAGTTACCTGATTTCACAGCCAACAGGTCCACTAGTAGCTTTCAACCTGGCAAATTTAAGGGAGCTTTCAAAGAGAGTTTTTAAGCTACATCAAGTTTCCAGGTGGGACACCTGCAGGCTGGAAACCTTTGGAAGAGTTTGTAACCTGCAGATGTGCCAGCAGCAGTAAACTCCAGGAACTTTAAAAATCACTTTTAAAAATTAAGAGAGATTTTAAGGGTTTTGTTTGTAGAGAGAGAAAATCTTTATTATTGTAGATGGTCAGCAGCATGCTGACATTTTTTTTTTTAAATTACCTTGTTTTCATGTTATGTTACTTCATCCATTACCTGGGAACCAGCCCTCGGAATTATCCGTGCATTGCCCACTAGCCTTATTCAACATTCCAGTTGAATTTTGATCTGAAAAAACTATTTTCTTTTGTTTTTACTTCTTATTTCTTCTCAAATATGTCAGGCTTCAATACCCCCAACCACAAGCCCCTGTCTTCCCTGTAGCATAGGGATGTATAAGTCAGGTGCCTTCTGCAGCCCACCTCATGCTCTATGATGAGCTTAAGGCAACAAGATTGGGCAGTCAATAATATCCCTTAAACAATGGGGTCCTGGCACTTGAAGAGGCAGGACACTAGGCAAAGGGAAAATGCATTACTGCAGAGGTCAGCACCATCTTGGGAAGGCTGAAGGAGGAGCAACACCATGCTATCATGTGTCTGCAGTCCGACAAGAATTTATCCCAAGAGATGCCTGCTCTGGAGGAGATGACTTTCCTCACTACCTCAGTGGGGCTGAGAGTGCTTCACTGCCACCAGAGCTGCCCAGAGAGGTGCAGAAGGTGCCACTTATGTGAGCTGAAGCTCCACTATACACCCTGTTTTGGGCTTGGTCTATAGTGAGGTCCGGATCCAGTGTTGTTCCTGGATGCTTGCAGAGGTACTACCGGAATGGAGTTCAGGACAAGAATCATTCCATTTGCCAGCTGGGCCTGTGACATTCAGAAGTCCAAAGGAAGATACTGCAGCCTGTCTGGGCTTACCTAACCTGCAGCCAGTGGATATGTAGATTGAGAAGCAGATATGCAGTGCCAGAAGCCCCTGTATCCCTGCCTTCCATAGAACCCTTGTGAGAGGTCTTCAACTGGGAGAATGCCATGTATGGTCCCCTACCACTTCCCAGCAAGGTTCCTTATAGTGTGGAACCACCACAGGCCTTGTCATTTTTAGAAGAAAGGAGACTCTAAGAGGCCCTTACTGAGAATGGTTGGAGGGGTGTAAGGGAAAGCTTTGAAATCAGTATACCTGGGGCTAAAAGGTTGACTTTTTTCAGTGTAGCTGAAGAGAGATTATTTGCCAGTGCTATGTGAACAGGTCTTCCCTGGAGTAGAACATATGCCATCCTGACTTTGCACCCTCTATTTTGGGGAAGTAGTCACTTTCCTGAAAGTAAAGGCTGCAAGGGGTAGTACGCAGTGGTGGAGCTAAGTTATACCATGACCTCACAGGATTTCTAAGAGTGGGAGCAGAAGGCCCATATGGAGAGACCTGACCATGGAAGCCAGCCAGCTGGAGTGAAATCCAGAGGGGCCAGAGAGCCTGAAGGGCCTGTTGGGGATGTCCGAGTTCCCCTGTGTGTGGAAAAGGTGGTAGCCGTCCCCTGACTCCTCTGTTCTCTTCTTCAGTGGTGGTTCTGACAGGGTGTGCTGTGTGCCATGTGCTCTTGAAGAATAGCCCTGGAGTAGAACTGTGACCCACCGAGACCAGCCGGGAGGATCCATACTATTGAATCGGCACATCGATTCCGGGGAGTGGTGAAAGAGCTGTGGCAACAGAGGAAGGCTTCCTAAAAGGATGCCGATTAAAGAGGACTGCCCTAAAAAAGCCCTATTGTTCAGTTGCTGACCCATTGAATAAGTGCCCCTGGTGGAACCCTGCATAATGCAGGATGAAAAGTTGCAAGCTGATCGCCTTGCCGTTAGCCTCGCCGTTAGTCCTGGAGTTGCCTTTTTAGCAAGATGAGGACTGTTTCCAGTTCAGAAAAGAGCAAGACGTTTTTGTTTAGGCTTGTGGCTGGGTGGACCTAATTTTATTTTTCCCCTTCCCTAGTTTTGTGCCTGTTGCGCTTTCCCCTGCAGGATTACAAGACTGCAGCCTTCAGGTGACATCTCTTAGCTCTAAACAGACTGTGCGCTTAATTGTCTGTGCCCATTATCTTGGTGGCCTTTGCCCATTTTAATGGACTCTGCCAATCCCTGAGGGACTTGATGGGTGTTATGGACTACAGGTGTACACTATGGCTGAGGAAGGCCATGGTTAAAGATGGAGGCATGTAGGGGATGTCCAGTGCCCCCATGAAGTCTTTGCCCCCCTAAAGATATAACCTTTATTGTTTTAAGGCAGGACTAGCTGAAAGTGTTGGGGAACACTCAATTGTCAAGAGAATTCAGACACACAGCAATGGTCTCTATTTAAATAAGTCCATTCTGGCTTATTATCTTACACATAAACTGCTTAATGACAACTAAACCTAAGCTGTAATCAAGCTTTACAGAAATAGGTATAATGTATAGCCCTTTTCTTCAGCGGTTACACCTGCACACTTCACAGGAACATAAATATTCACAGTCTCTTTCAAATGAGGGATCCGCCTGCATCATTTTGGATATCTCCACTACTATGCTTATCCAGTGGAGATATCACAGTGTCCAAACACAGACCACAGTCAGTATACAACCTCCTGTGTTTGAGGTTACCTTTCCAGGTGAATGACTGGCTCCATACACTCTCTCCTGACAGTCCGGACATCTGGGACAGTTGCCTAACTGGAACCACTGACCAGGATCTGTTATGAGCTCCACTCTGTCTCCTTTCAGTCCAGGTTCCCAGCAGGTGGTAGCCTTTCACCCTCACACTCTGCAACCACATGGTCTCCTCTCCAATGTCTACATATGGTATTCAGAAAGTATGTACTTGCAGAGCCAGGCTAGCATCTGAGACCAGTGACCCAGAAACAGTCACCTGATATACTAGTTGACACAACCACAGGTAGAGAAATGTGTTTAATCAAACATACACATACCTGCATAAATTAACCCTTCTGTACAATGCTGCAAGTCCCAGTGAAACATTAATATTTACATTGCAGCAGACCTTTGCTTGTGCAATACATGCGATCCATTTACAATATAACTGGTTACTGTCTCACACTGTATATATATATTTACATAATTGCCTTGAGAAAAAAAAGCAATCGCCATATTGGCACACCCATGTAAAGGATGTGCCAATATGCCGGCCGCACATTACTGCTGTACTCTGGGTCTGGATCCTCCTCCTCTGTCCCCACCTTATCCTCCTCCATCTCTGCTGCTCCTGTTGCTGCCACTGCTGCGCCACCTCAGAGCCCACCACATTCTCAATGTTGCCATGTTTGGGCACTTGCATTGCTACTGCATGTGACAGTGTGACCAAACATTGGCGGCCACATGAGCGCACATGCACCTGCTATGTTTGTACACCCTGTCATGCAAAGTAGCAGACCAGGTGTCCAAACATTGTGCCCACAAATTTGAAAGCCCGCTCCTATTTTCACCTCATGGGGCCGGCATCCTTTCCTACTTCCTCCCATTTAGATTTCACTGTGGAACACATATAGGAGTAGGAACTGTTCCTCCTATATGCATTCCACAGTGGAACGCACGCTGCCCAGGGACAGACTGCACACAGAGAGCATAGTGAGAGTTCACATAGGGGTAAGAGAGACAGCACATTGGGGGGAAAGACAGTGCACGGGGGAGAGACAGTGCATAGGGGGAGTGCATGAGGGAAGAGACAACACACAAGGGGAAGAGACAGCACATTGGAGGAAGAGAGAGCACATGGGGGAGCACATGGGGGGACACAGTGCACAGTGGGAGGTAAAGCACAGTGGGTGGGAGACAGTACACTGGGGGGAGACAGTGCACAGGAGGGAGAGACAGCACATGAGTGGATGCACATGGTAAGAGAGCATACAGGAGGAGAGACAACACACAGTGGGAAAGACAGCATACTGAGGGGAGAGACATTGCACAGGGGGAGTGCATGAGGGGAGATACAACACACAAGGGGGATAGCCCACTGGATGAGGGACATTACACTGAGGGAAGAAACAGTGCATGGGAGAGCGTATGGGGGACACAGAGCCCAGGGGGAGGTACAGCACAGTGGGTGGATACAGTACACTTGGAGGAGACAGTGCACAGGAGGGAGAGACAGCACACACAGGGGGAGGAGAGCTTGGGGGGAGAGACACAGCACACAGAGAAGAGAAAGCACACATGTGAGAGTGAAAGTGTGGCGCCCCTGAGGGTCCAGTTGCGACAGAGGTACTGCACTTCAGCCAGAGGTGTGGTACTGCATTCTCAGGTCAGGAGAGGACACTATCCGGTACCCACACACAGCATCCAACACCCCACTACCTCTGGCCAGGGGTAGGGGCGAGATTGCTCCTGAGGGAGAGCACAGTCCTCCATCCTGGGTTAGAGACGGAACTAGGTAGAGGGTGTGGGTGGAGGAAGTAGATAAGGGGAGAACACTCGGAAGTTGTGAGGAAGTAATGACAATGGAAGACGTACGTAGAGGATGTAGACAACGTAACTGACATCAGGGAGATGTGGAGAAAAGGAGGGAAGAAGACAGTTGGCGGAGGAGATGGTGACTGGAGTCCGTCATGAGTGGACAGACAGGGAGAGACGTCCTGGGAACTGGAGCCGGTTGGAGCTTGTCTCATGACAAGGAAAGGCAGAAGTACGGAGGAGCCAGTGAGGGGTTCTAGAGAGATTGAAGGAGTTCCAGGGGCATGGGGAGTGTGGTGCCTGTATCCAAGTAGAGGGACCAGGCCGCAGGGGGACCGGCCTCAGACTAGTGGAGCGACTAAGGACTCAGCTAGCTAACCGGAGGCTCTATTGTCTTCTAGTGCAGCAGCCAAAACCACACATAATTGCTGAAAAGGCAGTCACATAGGGTCAAGGGGACTGAGAGGTTGTTGCCCGACCGGACCCACGGCTGCTGGCTTGGGACACTGAGTGTGAGGTGCAGAGCAGGAGAGCGAGAGCAAGCAGCCAGAGGGATGAACTGGAAAGGTACACCAGAAGGGGGTCCCGGTGGAGTAAACTTAAGTTATAGAGACTTGGCTGGATCCTTGACTCAGAGAGCACAGCACCTGACTGGGTGGTAAGAACTTGAAGAAGTGTAAGAACTGTGAATTAAACGTGAAAACTGCATTCAGCTGTGTTCTCACACAATTTCTCACGCCATTGCTACAACTGCCACCATTGATTTTTGCTTTTGTAACTGCCCTGGGTCCCAGCTCAACCCATGGGGAGCTATACCACCCTTGGCTGCGCTAGCAACTGCCCCAGCGAATCTGAATCGCAGCGTTGGACATCCAATTGCCAAATATCATGGGTGGCATCACAACCAAATTCCGTATAAGCGTAAAAGCAACACAGCTCATCACCCTTAAAACACCATCCCCACTGTCAAACATGGTGGTGGCAGCATCATGGTTTGGGCCTGCATTTTCTTCAGCAGGGACAGGGAAGATGGATTAAAATCGATGGGAAGATGGACAGAGTTAAATAGAGGACCATTCTGGAAGAAAACCTGTTGGAGTCTGCAAAAGACCAGAGACTGGGATGGAGATTTATCTCCAAACAAGACAATGATTCCAAACATAAAGCAAAATCTACAATGGAATGGTTAAAAAATAAACGTATCCAGGAGTTAGAATGGCCAAGTCAAAGTCCAGACCTGAATCCAAATTGAGAATCTGTGGAAAGAGCTGAAAACTGCTGTTCACAAACGCTCTCCATCCAACCTCTCTGAGCTTGAGCTGTTTTGCAAGGAAGAATGGGCAAGAATTTCAGTCTCTCGATGTGCAAAACTGATAGAGACATACCCCAAGGACTTGCAGCTGTAATCGCAGAAAAGGTGCCGCTACAAAGTATTATCTCAATGGGGCCGAATAATATTGCAGCTCCCACTTTTCAGTTTTTTATTTGTTAAAAAAGTTTAAAATATCCAATAAATTTCATTCCACT
>JARQOC010000004.1:324537297-324546358 GCA_033576535.1 Allobates femoralis | reverse complement strand
TGTCCCTGGAGAGAGACGTGCAGGAGGGCCTGTAAAGAAGAACTGGGTGTATTGTAGTATAGGCCTTTGGCCAGGGCAGGCAAAAATTGGGAGGTTTAACAATGAGCCATGCATACAGACATGTAGTAGGGCCTGTAACCCTCAAGTGGGTGTATTGTAGTATAGCCCTTTGGTCAGGGCAGCCAAAAATTGGGAGGCTCCTCTTTGTCCCTGGATAGAGACGTGCAGGAGGGCCTGTAACCCTCAAGTGGGTGTATTTTAGTATAGCCCTTTGGTCAGGGCAGACAAAAATTGGGAGGCTCCACATTGTCCCTGGATAGAGACGTGCAGGAGGGCCTCAAAACGTTTTTCCCATTGAAAAGGAGCGGGTCTCCTGTCGTTGTAATGCCCATTCTAAAAGAATGGGCGAAAAAATTTACCACTGCGGGTATACCTCAAACAACAGCCTAACTATTGTAACGGTCATCATGGTGTCACATGAGGAGAAGGAGGAGCAGTCCAGCGATTAGCCAAAGTCCGGAAGTGTGTACCCATGGGTGAGTGGAGGTACATGTCAAATTCAAATAACAAAATTTTAATTCAGTTGTCATTTACTGGTGGTGTGGTGAAGTCTGGCCCAATCCAACCCTTGTTCATCTTGATCAGAGTCAGTCTGTCCGCATTTTCAGTTGACAGGCGGGTGCGTTTATCAGTGATGATTCCACCTGCAGCACTGAAAACACGCTCTGATAAAACGATAGCGGCAGGGCAGGCCAGGACTTCCAAGGCATAGAGAGCCAATTCATGCCACATGTCGAGCTTGGAGACCCAATAATTGAAAGGCACAGAGGAATCTCGCAGTACAGTTGTTCGATCTGCAAGGTACTCCTTCAGCATCTGCCCAAACTTAGCATTTCTGGTGGCACTACCCCGCACCTCAGGGGCTGTGGTACATGAGGGGCTGAGAAAACTGTCCCACATCGTAAAGACAGTTCCCCTGCCTCTGGCGGATTGGACTTGTGCCCCTCTCGGCCGTATGCCTTGGTTGTCCACCGAATCCTGACCTATGCAGCTAGCGTTTTGTGAGGGGAATGATTTCACTACTTCCGTGACTATGGCCCTGTGGAACTGCTGCATTTTGGCTGACCTCTCCGCCTCAGGAATGAGAGACATAAAGTTCTCCTTGTAGCGTGGGTCTAACAGTGTTGCCAACCAGTACTGATTGTCGGCCAAGATGTTCTGAACGCAAGGGTCACGAGACAGGCAGCTTACCATAAAGTCAGCCATGTGCGCCAGACTCTTAACAGCCATCACTTCAGTATCCAGACCAACACGATGACTGAACATGCTGTCCTCCTCCTCCTCCTCCTCATCTCCCCTGTCCTCTGGTCAGCCACGCTGAATCGAGAGTATGACTGGTGTGCATGTCATATCCTCAATTTGGCCAGAGAGTTGCTCCATGTCTTCATCCTCCTCCTCCTCGTCATAGTCCTCCACTGCACGTTCTGATGAGATGAGGCTGGGCTGTGTGTTTTCACCCACACCCACTACTGTTTCTTGCTCAAAGTCATCGCGCACGGCCTGCAATGCATCCTCTTTGATTTTCAGCAGAGACCGTTTTAGAAGGCAGAGTAGTGGTATGGTGACCCTAATAATGGCGTCATCGCCGCTCACCATCTTGGTGGAGTCCTCAAAGTTTTGGAGGACGGTGCATAGGCCCGACATCCATCTCCACTCCTCAGGTGTTATGTGTGGAGTTTGACCCATTTCCCGACGGCTTAGGTGATGCAGGTAGTCCACAACTGCCCTCTTCTGCTCACATATCCTGACCAACATGTGCAGAGTTGAATTCCAACGCGTGGGGACATCACACACCAGTCTGTGGGCCGGAAGACGCAAACGGCGCTGAAAGCCGGCAAGGCCGGCTGAAGCAGCAGGTGACTTGCGAAAATGTGCAGACAGACGCCGAACTTTTACAGGCAGGTCAGACACCTCTGGGTATGACTTCACAAACCTCTGAACCACCAGGTTGAGCACATGGGCCACGCATGGAACATGCGTCAGCTGCCCTCGCCTCAAAGCTGCCACCAGGTTCCTGCCATTGTCACACACGACCTTTCCTGGCTTTAGGTTCAGAGGTGTGAGCCAGTGATCTGCCTGCTGTTTCAGAGCTGTCCACACCTCTTCTGCATTGTGGGGTTTGTCACCTATGCAGACTAGCTTCAGCACAGCCTGTTGCCGCTTTGCAGAGGCAGTGCTGCAGTGCTTCCAGCTTGGGACTGGTGTGGAGGGTACAGTGGATGAGGGTGCACAGGAGGAGGAGGCTGAAGAGCATGACATTCCGGAGCTGTAGAGTGTCGGTGAAACCCTGACAGAGGTAGGGCCTGCTATCCTTGGTGTGGGAAGGACGTGTTCCGTCCCTCGCTCAGACTGGGTCCCAGCCTCCACAATATTAATCCAGTGTGCAGTCAAGGAGATGAAGCGGCCTTGCCCACAAGCACTTGTCCACGTGTCTGTGGTTAGGTGGACTTTGGCTGAAACAGCATTGTTCAGGGCACGTGTGATGCTGTTGGACACGTGGTTATGCAATGCGGGGACGGCACGTCTGGAGAAATAGTGGCGGCTGGGGACCGAGTAACGTGGGACAGCAGCCGCCATCAGGTCGCGGAATGCGTCGGTCTCCACCAGCCGGAAAGGCAACATTTCTAGCGCTATGAGTCGCGAAATGTGATCATTCAGGACTGTGGCATGTGGGGCGTTGGCAGCGTATTTGCGCCTGCGTTCAAATGTTTGCTGAATGGATAATTGAACGCTGCGCTGGGACAAGGACGTGCTTGATGGTGGTGTAATTTGTGCGTGGACAACTTCAGGTGCAGGGCCGGAGGCTTGTTCGCGGCCAGCATGGACAGGGGATTGGCTCGCGCGCACAACAGGCGAAGACATAGCAGTGACATCAGCAAGCACCGCTCCTCGACTCTGTTGTACTTCCCACAAAGTTGGGTGCTTGGCTGACATGTGCCTGATCATGCTGGTGGTGGTCAGGCTGCTAGTTTTCGTACCCCTGCTGATACTGGCATGGCAGGTGTGGCAAATGGCCTTTTTAGAGTCTTCTGCAGCCAACTTAAAAAACTCCCAGACTCTGGAAGACCGAACATTTGCACAGGCACCTTGAGTCGTGTTGTTGTTCCGGGGAACGGTTTCCTGCCTTCTGCCTGCGGACGCAACCCTGCTTCGTACTGCCTGTTGGGATGCTACGCCTCCCTCCCCCTGTGCACTGCTGTCCTCGCTCTGCATATCCTCCTGCCATGTTGGGTCAGCTACTGGATCATCCACCACGTATGCTTCCTCTTCAGCACCCTGATCCTCCTCCTGACTTCCTGGCAATTGTGTCTCATCATCGTCCACCCCTTGTTGAGACACTTTGACAACGTTCCGTTCGTCATAACGTGGCTGCTCAAATATTTGGGCATCTGTACATACCATCTCCTCATGACCCACTTCAAGAAGAGGTGGCGACAGGCCAGATTCTGCGAATGGATACGTGAACAGCTCTTCCGAGTGTCCTAGTGTGGGATCAGTAATGTCCGTGGACGTGTACTCGACCAGGTGGTAGGAAGGAGGATCAGGTTGGGAAATGTGCGGTGCAGTATCACGGCTACTGACAGTTGACCGTGTGGAAGACAGGGTGTTTGTGGAGGTGCCCATCTGACTTGAAGCATTATCCGCTATCCAAGTAACAACCTGTGGACACTGGTCTTGGTTCAACAGCGGTGTACTGCTGCGGGCCCCAATAATTTGGGACAGGACGTGCGAGCGAGGAGATGTGGCCCTTTGTTCTTGCGAAATTAGTGCTTGCACACGACCTCGGCCTCTGCCTGCACCACCATCACGTCCTCTTCCTTGTTCCTTGCCAACGCCCTTGCCAACGCCTTTACGCATTTTGCCTGTATAGAGCGACAACTGTCTGGTGACTGTAGAGGTCACAGGAGATTATGATTTTAGTTCCCTAACCTGTATCAAGGTATGACGTACACCAGTCTGGTGACTGTTGAGATCACAAGAGATTAGGATTTTAGTTCCATAACCTGTATTAAGGTAGTACGTACACCTGTCTGGTGACTGTAATGGTTTCACTAGAGGATTTTAGTCCCTAACCTGTATTAAGGTAGTACGTACACCTGTCTGGTGACTGTAATGGTTTCAGGAGAGGATTTTAGTCCCTAACCTGTATTAAGGTAGTACGTACACCTGTCTGGTAACTGTAATGGTTTCACTAGAGGATTTTAGTCCCTAACCTGTATTAAGGTAGTACGTACACCTGTCTGGTGACTTTAATGGTTTCAGGAGAGGAGAGGATTTTAGTCCCTAACCTGTATCAAGTTATGACGTACACCAGTCTGGTGACTGTTCAGATCACAAGAGATTAGGATTTTAGTTCCCTAACCTGTATCAAGTTATGACGTACACCAGTCTGGTGACTGTTGAGATCACAAGAGATTAGGATTTTAGTTCCCTAACCTGTATCAAGTTATGACGTACACCAGTCTGGTGACTGTTGAGATCACAAGAGATTAGGATTTTAGTTCCCTAACCTGTATCAAGGTATGACGTACACCAGTCTGGTGACTGTTGAGATCACAAGAGGTTAGGATTTTAGTTCCCTAGCCTGTATTAAGGTAGTACGTACACCTGTCTGGTGACTGTAATGGTTTCACGAGAGGATTTTAGTCCCTAACCTGTATTAAGGTAGTACGTACACCTGTCTGGTGACTGTAATGGTTTCAGGAGAGGATTTTAGTCCCTAACCTGTATTAAGGTAGTACATACACCTGTCTGGTGACTTTAATGGTTTCAGGAGAGGATTTTAGTCCCTAACCTGTATCAAGGTATGACGTACACCAGTCTGGTGACTGTTGAGATCACAAGAGATTAGGATTTTAGTTCCCTAACCTGTATCAAGGTATGACGTACACCAGTCTGGTGACTGTTGAGATCACAAGAGGTTAGGATTTTAGTTCCCTAACCTGTATCAAGTTATGACGTACACCAGTCTGGTGACTGTTCAGATCACAAGAGATTAGGATTTTAGTTCCCTAACCTGTATCAAGTTATGACGTACACCAGTCTGGTGACTGTTGAGATCACAAGAGATTAGGATTTTAGTTCCCTAACCTGTATCAAGTTATGACGTACACCAGTCTGGTGACTGTTGAGATCACAAGAGGTTAGGATTTTAGTTCCCTAACCTGTATTAAGGTAGTACGTACACCTGTCTGGTGACTGTAATGGTTTCACGAGAGGATTTTAGTCCCTAACCTGTATTAAGGTAGTACGTACACCTGTCTGGTGACTGTAATGGTGTGAGGAGAGGATTTTAGTCCCTAATCTGTATTAAGGTAGTACGTACACCTGTCTGGTGACTTTAATGGTGTCAGGAGAGGATTTTAGTCCCTAACCTGTATTAAGGTAGTACGTACACCTGTCTGGTGACTTTAATGGTTTCAGGAGAGGATTTTAGTCCCTAACCTGTATTAAGGTAGTACGTACACCTGTCTGGTGACTGTAATGGTTTCACGAGAGGATTTTAGTCCCTAACCTGTATTAAGGTAGTACGTACACCTGTCTGGTGACTGTAATGTTGTCAGGAGAGAATTTTAGTCCCTAACCTGTATTAAGGTAGTACGTACACCTGTCTGGTGACTTTAATGGTGTCAGGAGAGGATTTTAGTCCCTAACCTGTATTAAGGTAGTACGTACACCTGTCTGGTGACTTTAATGGTTTCAGGAGAGGATTTTAGTCCCTAACCTGTATTAAGGTAGCACGTACACCTGTCTGGTGACTTTAATGGTTTCAGGAGAGGATTTTAGTCCCTAACCTGTATTAAGGTAGTACGTACACCTGTCTGGTGACTGTAATGGTTTCACGAGAGGATTTTAGTCCCTAACCTGTATTAAGGTAGTACGTACACCTGTCTGGTGACTGTAATGGTGTCAGGAGAGGATTTTAGTCCCTATCCTGTATTAAGGTAGTAAGTACAAGAGTGTGGTGACTCTAATGGTCACAGAAAAGCTTGGATTCTAATCTGTATCACCCTGCCTATATCCTCCTAGATTAGTCCTGAGAAGGACTGTTCTGGTCACTGGAAAGCTTGGACTCAGATCTGGATCACCCTGCCTATATCCTCCTAGATTAGTCCTGAGAAGGACTGTTGTGGTCAGCAGCAGCAGTTTGCAGCCCTGCTCCGGATCTACCTATGAGGGCCGCAAATCTGTCCCTAAGCAGCAGCAGACACTCTCCCTACACTCATTGTCTGGATGGCTGTGTGCCGAGCACAGCGCGCCGGGAGTTATAAAGGCTCGGTCACACTGTGCAGGGCGGCCAATCACTGCTATGCCACAACTAACAGGGCTGTGGCATTGCAGTGGTCTGCCAGCCAATCCCTGCACGTGGGCTGGCTCTCAAAAGAGCGCCAACATGCAGAGATGACGACCACGAGCACAGCACGAGTATCGCGAGATTACTCGGTGCTCGGCAAGTCGCCCGAGTACAGTGATACTCGTGCGAGTACCGAGTAGTGGCGAGCATGCTCGCTCATCACTAGTTATTATCCGTGAAGACAGTAAACTTCGAAGCTGCAAGATAATGCTTGAATCTTTCTGTTATAGCCCAGACCAGGGCCAGGAACTACAACTTAAAGGAACTGTAGTTTTCCGGGTTCCTCTCGGTGGGTCGAAGTTTTCTGCTGGCGTAGGCAATTACTCGCTCTCTACCATCTTGAATCTGGGAAAGGACTGCTCCCAGGCCTACATTGCTTGCATCAGTGTAAAGGACGAATGGTAGATTATAATCAGGGTAAGCCAGGATTTCCTCACTGGTCAGAGCCTGCTTCATCTGTTGGAAGGAGTTGTCTTGTTCTTCTACCCATTCC
The DNA here is from genome assembly GCA_033576535.1 of Allobates femoralis. NCBI lineage: Eukaryota > Metazoa > Chordata > Amphibia > Anura > Aromobatidae > Allobates > Allobates femoralis. The sequence goes on along the minus strand of JARQOC010000004.1, from coordinate 324,539,450 downwards.
AATGGTGGCTCTGAAGATCTTCTCTTCTTAGATTGGCCTACCAGAAGATCTTGTAGGGGCGCTGCCATCTTTGTGTAGCCCTTAATGAATCTTCTATAGTACCCAACCAAACCTAAAAACTGCCGTACCTCGGTGACGGTGGTTGGTCTTTGCCAATCCTGGATTGCTGTTACCTTTTCTCGGTCTGGTGCTACTCCATCTGCGCTCACTATGTGTCACAGGTAATGAACTTTAGGTTTCAGCAGGTGACATTTAAATGGTTTGAGTTTCATCCCGTACTTTGCTAAAGACTCGAATACCTCTGCCAGGTGTTCCAGGTGTTCTTGGCAGGTTTTGAAAAACACGATGACGTCGTCCAGGTATAAGAGTACTGTCTCGAAGTTCCGGTGTCCCAGGCAACTTTCCATGATTCTTTGAAACGTTCCCGGTGCTTTGCATAACCCGAATGGCATGCTTTTAAATTCGCATAGTCCCATTGGCGTTGTGAATGCAGTCTTCTCTCGGTCTTCTTCTGCAACGGAGACCTGCCAATACCCACTAGTGAGATCTAATGTGGAGAAATAATTAGCAGTCTTTAATGTAGTAAGAGACTCCTCTATTCAGGATATTGGGTAAGCATCTTTGTGAGTGATCTTGTTGACCTCTTGTGTAATCCACACACATCCTCATCGTGCCATCCTTCTTTCTGACTAGTACTAAAGGGGCTGCCGAGGGACTACAGCTATCTCTTACAACCCCGGCCTCCTTCATGTCCCGCAGCATCTCTTTGGCATGTTGGTAATGACCTGGTGGAATGGGTCTGTGTCTCAATTTAATTGGGGGATAATCTCCTGTGGGTATGCGATGGTGCACCCCTTTAATCCTCCCAAAATCTAATGGATACTTACTAAATATTTGCTCGAATTCCTGTGCTACCCGGTAAACTCCGTGCTTCTGGTGGGAAGGGGTGGCATCAATTCCTACGTGCAACTGCGGACACTACTCCTCTAGCTGTCCTTTGTAGTTGTTATCCTCCGCCTGGTTAGACGAGGAAACAGGTCCCACTTTCTGTATGTTGTTGTAACAAACAGTGTATAGCTTTGGTACAGTAGCATACCGGGGTAGCTTTGCTTCCTCTTCCCCACAATTTAATACACGGATTGGTACTCATCCCTTGCGTACATCCACCACCCCTCTGGCTGTCAGTAGTGTAGGTCTGTGCTCTGAAAATACCGGATCTGCAACTGCCTGGTATTTCTGTCCTCTGCGACCTATCGCTGCTCGACACCATATCATCATCTCACTTTTTGGTGGTAGTACAATGGAAACCGGGTCTGTTACCCACACACTGCCAATTTCTCCCACAGAAGATTTACCTGTTGCTTGTGGATGAGGGCTCGGATCTCTCTTTGGATGACTCTTGTCCGCCCATAACCAGCAGTCTCAGCAATGTGTCAGAGTAAGAACAGCACTTCTCCAAAACAGTTTTCAATTGACATTTGTACCAATTACCATGTAGGGGTATATTTTCATTAGGATTGTCTTCTACCACAAACAACCCTTGTCCTTTTAATTCCTCCCTCCACAACTTTATAGTAGCTTCTGTACCCCACCTGTTTTTGTGGTGGTTCATTAGCTGCAATAATATAAAAATTAGGGTTTGGGGGTTCAAGATCGTTATCAGACCAAAATTGTTTGTAAAGGATATGTGGGATCGTAGTGACCTGCGACCCGGTGTCCAGTAGGGCCGACATGGGGATGCTTTCTAGTGTAATGTTGAGGTACGGACGGCCTCCCACGCACCGATTACGCCAGTCATATGGGTCCGGCTGGTCAGTATTAGCGTCTCTTACTTGCTCTCCTCAGGGCTGAACTCCTCCTGAGTCTTCCGAGCTTTTGCTGTAGCTCTGAATGCTGGCAGCGTCGGACTCCAGTGTCCGGGTGTACTAAAGGGCTGTAGTAACGGGTTTCCCTTTTCTTAGTTCCCTTCTTTCTCCACTTGCCTCTGACCCTTTCTCTAGGGTGTGCACAGCGGTCAGTGGTCCCTGGTCCTGGGCCTGGATCTCTCCCAGCGACCAGCTCCTCACACCATCTCTCTCCAACTCCTGACTGGAACTAACTACAGGGACTGACTAACTCCTCCCCTCAGGCCTGGATGTTCTTAAAGGGGAACT
>JARQOC010000004.1:324504797-324529797 GCA_033576535.1 Allobates femoralis | reverse complement strand
ATTTTCTTTCCTTTTTATAATCATCCTCAGTGGCTGTAGATTGTTTGATAGCCGATTAATTTTCATAGGAAATCAAGTGCAGGCTCCCAAAGCTGTGCCTGCTCGCCTCTTCAGCTAAGTGTCTTCTGTGTCATCTCTACTAATTATGCATTATTTTAATTGCATTTTATCAACGTGCATTTCATTATCTTTACCTTTATCTGCATGTCCTGCAGCTACAACTTATGGAAAATCAATCAAACTGTCAATTCACATATAATCAATATTTTTTGATTATTATTATTTTGCTGCACATATATTTATTATGCACTGTTTGCTATTTCCTACACATATCACGGGTGGTTATCTGTGATCTTTATCAAAATGGCCATTCAGAAATATTTATAGTAGACTCAAACCCTGCCCAGACTTTCTTGAATACATGATTCAGTGAATCCTCCACGTGCTGAAAGCTTACTACATTATTATATACCTAACATACACTGCTGAGTAATGGTTAATGTACAAATTTGTAGATTTAAACTCATAGACTTCATATATTTGCAATTATAGATAATTGAATATTTGGAAGTTCATTTTCGGTTTGGTTTGCCGAATTGACATATGTTCGTCGAATTGACAGCCAATCATTTCGCCTAATTCTGAACCCCATTCAAATCAAGGGGAGGCAAAATCAAGGGCATAGAAAACACCTTTAAAAGGGCCCAAAAGCTGCTAATCACAGTTCAAACTGTTTTAAGGTGTAACCTCGCTCTTTTTTGGCACCGACATTATCTGCCTACAGTATTACTAAGCAAACTTCAGCGACGCTGTCACCATGCTTCTGGGCCGCTAATGAACCTGAAACATATTGACTGCTTCCCCATCCTTGATTGGTTAAAGACAGACTTAGTTGCGCCCTCCCTCTTTGCCGGAGCCTGTGATTGGCAACCAAATGGATTTCAGATTACTGATAAAAATAAATAAATAAATTGATTGTGGGGTCCCCCCAATTTTGAGAACAGCCAAAATAAAGCAATCAGTTGTGTTCTGCAGGCTGCAGCTGTTTGTTGTACCCTCACTGGCCAAGAAATATAGGGGGTACCCTACACCTTTTTCATTTTTATTTATAATTAGTTTTTCAAGGCTAAATCCAAGGCTAAAATACCCTTTAGTGCAACAGGAAAAGCGTTAAAAGTTCAAGCTTACAATATAGAAGAGGTGGGACATTATACAGCTGTTTGGCATCTATCTATCTGTAAATCTATTTTTTCCATCTAGCAATAAATCTATCTGCAATTTACATCCATCTATCTCTCCATCCATCTATTTATCCATCCAGTTGAAAAGTTGAGTAATTTTTAAAATCTTAAAAGATATTAAAATCTTGAAATAAATTAGCAGTAAGCAGCCACCCCAAGAGTGGTACTTCCATTCATGTGCCAATCCTGGCACTTCACCCTGACTCTCTTGCTGCCCAGGTCACATTGGCAAACAGGGTAATGGTATTTGGAGTTTATGCCAGCTGGGTAATGTCAGTAATGTTGAAGCGTCAATCAGATACACAATATTACTAATCATGTCAGTAAGGACACCAATAACCACATCAATAAATATATTTATTTGAAAAATAACCTAATACATTCCTCTTTCACTTTTTTTGTTTTATTAAAATCCATTTGTTTAAAGGCTCCAATTCTACCCAACCCCACCACAAAAGGAGGATATAAACAATAATTAGAAAAAAAGCCCCCAAAATAATGAAATCCAAATAAATGCATAAGTATTTCATTATATGGGGGGAAATATCAGTGACTGCATCCTCCATATGGTTGAACACCTGGCACTTCAAGGCACCTGACAGTGTGACAAGCTGTGACTTCTCTTAAATTGTCTCAGCTTACACAGTGAGTATTACGCAGCAGAGAATCCTGCTGTGTGACCTGAGATAACTCAGTGGTATCAGTGCTTGGAACAGATGGTGACTCAGGCGAGCCACGATATCTCGCGATACGTAGTGGGTACATCTCAGTGGTATCGTAAAACAGCACGTATGAGGAGTGGTGACACCACAGAGTCAGCGCCATTCAAACTACAGGGGATAGCTCTTGAATGACCCCGTGAGTCTGAACTGCAGTAATGTTTGCGATGGCACCGCTTGTCACACTCTCACCAGTGCCTGCATGCCAGCTCTCACAGCATATTAGGGAGGCTTTCTGTGAGTGTGACCCCACCATATTGTTGTAAGGCCGTGTGCCAACAGTACATTGTTTGAAGCTTTATTTAAAGTACTGTAGATTTTGAGAAACTGCATCAAAGTCTGCATGTCTATCCTGAAGCCAGCAAAGTCTATGAGAGTTCAGAAGTGCTGTGCCAATGTGTTTTTTTTTTTACTTGCAAATTTGGTGCAGATTTGGGGGCAGAAAAAAAAATCTGAGCCACATGTGCAAGGAAAAAATAAGCAACATGTGCACAGCACTTCTGACCTATCATATACTTTGCTGGCCTACAGATTCTCAATATCTGCATAAAAAAAGCATTAACCAATGCACTGTGAGCACAGGGCCTAAGAGAGTCTAGGTTGTGCTCCAGTTTGAAGAATTGTGGGGGTGCTACACAAGGCTGAGAACAAGGGTCTTCTGCCTCTATTACCTCCTCCTGCTCTTCCTCCTCATCTTCCTCATCCTCCTCCTTGCTGATCCTCTGGCTGCAGCACCGACTTTAGGTGTAATAAGGCCAGGCATGACACAACATCCTCCTGACTGTCACGTCTGCTGCTCCCGGCTATCACGGGGAATGGCTCACCTCCTGACTGTAAGCTCCTCAAGACCTCCTCATGCATGTGAGAAAAGTGCTGGATCTTGACCTTGCTGCATATCAGGCCTAATGTGGGTTGTGCGGTGGAGCTCAGGGTCACATATGTGTCCATGTCCTCTGCAGGCTGCTCCAGTTTTAGTGGTGAACCCTTTGTCCCTGGGGTAGTGAGAAAGATTACATCCTACAGAGCTAGCATGTCTTGCAGTGGATCCATCATGTATCCAAACTGCATACTGCAGGCACATGGTATCACAATGTAGTTGCATTGTACTACATTGCCAAGATGGCACCAGGCTCCGTGGTGATGCCTCTTTGTTTTGCCTAGGTGCCCGAGTCTTCCAGTGCCACGACACCATCAATTACAGAATATTAGGGTTTGAACAATCTTGTTGCCTAGCTCCTCATTAACCCTTCCATGGGGTGGGCTTCAGAAGGCACCAGACTTACAAATCCCCTTCCCCATGCTACAGGTAACATAGAGGACAAATAAGAAAAGAAAATAGTGTATTCAACTCACAACTAATTAATCTGGAATGTTAAAGGGATCCTTTCACCTCCAAAACGCCTCCTAAACTAGCAAAACATGTCCCTGCAGCATCCCATCACTAATCTCACACTTCTTTTGTCTCCTAAAAGCATCCTGTGAAAGTGCATAAAAACGTTTTAATACTCACTCATTAGTGATTATAATTAGCAGTGACTAAATTCTTTTGTCACCAAGGCGGGCTGTTTTGCAGCTCCAGCATCCACCCTGTCTCTGTGTGTTCTGCTGTGATGTGCAGGCATTGCCCTCCCCCCCTCTCTATCAATCACAGAATGCAAATCATTAGTCCTGCCTTCAGTTTAAGTTTCACAGCAGCACAGACAGAGAGAGGGCTGGATCCTAGAGTTGCTAAACAACATTCCCTGGTGACTAAAGAATATAGCCCCTGCTAATTATAATCACTAATGAGTAAGTATTAAAACGTTTTTCTCCACTTTCACAGGATGCTTTTAGGAGACAAAAGAAGTGTGAGATTAGTGATAGGATGCTGCAGGGACATGTTTTGATAGCTTAGGAGGCGTTTTGGAGGTGACAGGATCCCTTTAAATAATGTGTGCAGCAATGCATGGACAGGTCCAATATTAATGATACATATAACCAGAGCCACCGATAGGGCCTTACAGATCTTACTGATTAAGGGGCCCTGGGAGATCCCCTGGTAGCCCTGTCACTTTTACCCCAACCCCTACACCCCCCTCCGACCGCCTGTGGGTCCCCCCCACCAAAGCACCCGGGCCCTGCTGCTAAGCATATCCGGCGTGCATACAGCACGCTGGATATGATTAGTGTCCGCAGGGCTGAGCAGTACACAACAGAGAGACGTGATCTCCCGCTTCTGTACCGATGCCTCCTGTGCACAGTGACGCTGCTGGGCCACCACGTGTGCACAAGAGGTCAAAGTCTCAGAGCGATGATGTCATCGCTCCGGGACTCTACTATGTGTGCGCGCCTGCCCGGCATTATCGCTGTGATCCTCAAGCGCTGGAGTCTGCTGGATTGTTGGTGTGAGGTGAGTAAAGTGTTTTTTTTTTTGTTTTTAAGGCAGAACTGGAACACCAGGTGTGGGGACATATATATTGGGCAGGGGCCCAGAAAGGATGGGGTATATATATATATATATAATATATATATATATATATATACCCCTGCAGGACATGTATGACCTACTGGAGCCTGTATGGATGAAAAATACACCCAGAAAACAGTTGGTGGTGGAAAGATCATAGTCTGGGGTTACATTCAGTAAGGGGGGTTTGAGAAACATTTGCAAGGTGGAAGGCATTATCAATAGCCTAAAATATCAAGAAGTATTAACTACCTCTTATATTCCAAATAATAAAAGGGGTCAAATTCTGCAGCAAGATGGTGCTCCATCTCATACATTCATTTCTTTAAAATAGTTCCTCCAGGCAAAAAAGATAATGGTGCTGAAGGACTGGCCAGACATGAACATCATTGAGCATGTTTGGGGTAAGAGGAAAGAAGAAACTTGGAAGACAAAACCAAAAAATCTAGATGAACTCTGGGAGGCATGTAAGGCTGTGGTCACAGTACCATTTTTCACATGCATTTTTGGAGACCTGCGTTTTCAAAAACGCATGTAAAAAACGCACCCATAGGCCCCCATGTTAAAAAACGCATGCCCTAATAGCCAAAAAGCATGTGTGACTGTCCCATGCGTTTTTGGAGCATATCCAAAAACGCATGCGTTTTTTAATAAGGGGCCTTATGGAAAACGCATGCAAAAACGCATGTACAATTAGTGCCATTCAAAAACGCATGCGTTTCCCATAGGAGCCCATGTTAAAAAAACGCATGCGTTTCCAAAAACGCATGCGTTTTTTTAACATGGGCTCCTATGGGAAACGCATGCGTTTTTGAATGGCACTAAAAGGTACTAATTGTACATGCGTTTTTGCATGCGTTTCCCATAGGAACCCATGTTATAAAAACGCATGCGTTTTTCAAAACGCTCAAAAAATACTACAAGCACTATTTTTATGTGCAGATTCAAAAACGCAGAAAACGCAGCCAAAAACGCAGGGAGCCATCACACACCTTACAAAACTCATGCTGACATGAAAAACGCATGTAAAAAAGCATGCGTTTTTAAAAGGCACTAAAAAAACTGTGACCACAGCCTAAGACTGCATTCTTTGCTATTCCTGATGACTTCATTAATGAATTGTATGAATCATTGTTGACCCGCTTGGATGCAGTCCTTCAAGCTCATGGAAGTCACACAAAATATTAAATATGACTCTAATAGCACCACAACTTCATTCACCAATGTTATGCAACATATATTTGTATTTTAAGTTAATCTTTTGTTTGAAAATCACATCACTTCTGTGGGCAACAAAACTTTTCTCTTGCTAAAATCTGACCATTCGGTGTTCATTAAATGATCAATATTTCAGCATTGATGCCAATTTATTTTCTTAACCTAAACCACATTTCGGAGGGTTTCAGCTTTCAAAAGAGTAATTTATACAATCAATGGATGAATTTAACTTCAGGTTATAAGCTTTTATTTACATAACATGGATAAGCGACATAACTTCTGTCAGGGAGTGTAATAGCCATATTCTATTTTTGTATGAATTGCGATCACATGAATGTAGAAGAGATGGATTCTTATACTGCTGACCCTCTGCAATAATAAAGGTAAAGGTTTGCTCTCACAAAACAAAAAAATAATACGGTAATTAAAAAAAATTATTATAACAAAAAAAAAAATATTGAAATAATAACAACATTTAAAAAAAAAACAATTAAATAAATATATATATATATATATATATATATATATATATATATATATATATATATATATATACACTAGCTGTACTTCCCGGTTACGCCCGGGTTAATAAATAACTGATGTTAGCTATTACAAAATAGAATTTGAATATGTCATGTTAATGACCTGTAGGAAAATAGAAGCTGAGCTGTGATTGGTTGCTATAGGCAGCCTGATAAATCTCCAACCAACAGTAAACCCTCCCGCCGGCCGGGCAGTATATATTACCTCACACATACACATAATAGACAGTTCATGTGACTGACATCTGCCTTATTTCCCTATATGGCACATGTGTTGCACATTGGCTGTTTTTAATCAGATGTTTATTCTTGGAAATTAAAGATAGCACACGTATGAGGCAAGTTGTGTGATGTGATTTGTGCACATCTGTGTCTGTCTGTGTGGTGTGTGTGTCCCTGGGATGTGTGCGTGTGTGTCCCTGTGGTATGTGTTCTTGTTCAGGGGAGGGGTGTCCCTGTGGTGTGTATTCATCCCTGTGGGGTATATGTGTTCCTGTGAGGTGTGTGTGTGTGTGTCTCTGTGTCCCTGTGGGGTGTGTATGTGTGTCTGTGTGTGTGTCCCCCTGTGGTGTGTGTGCCTGTAGGGTGAGTGTATGTGTCCCTATAGGGTGTGTATGTGTGTGTGTCCCTGTGGTGGGGTCTGTGTGGTGTGTGTGTCTCTGTGTTGTGTGTGTGTCTCTTTGTGGTGTGTGTGTCTCTTTGTGGTGTGTGTGTTCGGGTGCGTGGTGAGTATCCAATGTTGGGGCTGCACCTTAGCGACTATACACTTGCTGTTACTCTTTGTGCGCGTGTGGTGTATATACATCTCCCCGTGCGTGGTGAATATCCCATGTTGGGGCCCCACCTTAGTGACTATATGCTGGTATACGGTGTTAGTCTTTGGCGCTGTCATTAAGACCCTCTCATTCACAACTGTCAACTGGTAACTGTCACTTTCTCTCCATTATGTAGATAGGGCCAAAATTGTTTGGTGAACTGGAACGCGCAGGGTTAAAATTTTACCTCACAACATAGCCTATGACGCTCTTGGGTCCAGACGTGTGACTGTGCAAAATTTTGAGGCTGTAGTTGCGACGGTGTAGATGCCAATCCCGGACATACATACACAAACACACGCACACATTCAGCTTTATATATTAGACCAGATGGTGGCCCTATTCTAACGCATCGGGTATTCTAGAATATGTATGTAGTTGACATGCTGTGACTGACAGAACTTGTTCAGTCGTGAGTGAACTACATATATATATATATATGGTATATGGTGGTACATTACAGCACATGTATAGCAGCACTATAGTATATGGCGGTACATTACATTACATGTATAGCAGCGCTATGGTTTACGGCAGTACATTACATTACATGTATAGCAGCGTTATAGTATATGGCGGTACATTACAGTACATGTATAGCAGCGCTATGGTATATGGCAGTACATTACAGTACATGTATAGCAGCGCTATGGTATATGGCGGTACATTACAGTACATGTATAGCAGCACTATGGTATATGGCGATACTCCGCTCCCCACGGCCCCCCGCTCCTCTAAAGTAAAAGTAAAAAATCCTCAGTGAGGATACTCGCCTGTCTGCCGGCTTGCTCCACCTCCGTCTTCTAGGTCCTACAGGCCTTTAGGACCTGTTGTTGCCTGGAAAACCGATCAGCTGATCGGTCACATGACCGCTAACTGCCGGGGGGCGGGATGGAGCAGGGGGACAGGATGGTGATGGGGGGAGGGGGGCAAGATTGTGTTGGGGGGCAGGATGGAGCCGGAGGGGCAGGATGGAGGCAGGTGGGCAGGATGGAGCCGGGGGCGGGGCATGATGGAGGTGGAGAGGGGGCAGGATCGAGGCGGAGGGGGGGCAGGATAGAGGCGGAGGTTGGACAGGATGGAGGTGGAGGGGGGCAGGCCCGGACTGACAGGCGGGAGGAGCGGGACTTTTCCCGATGGGCCGGCCGGTGGCGGGGTGTGGGGGCCGCCCGTTCCTCCCGCCGCAGGCCTGGCTACTTTTAAATGATTTTGCGGTCGCCGCCGCCGCCCGTCTGCATAGCGGGGTCTGAGGAGCGGCGTCGGCCGCCAAGTTGCGGCGGCATAAGTCATGAGAGAGACTCACTTGGTGCACAGACTCTGCACACCAATCAGCGGGCGGCCCAGGCACAGGCTCATACTTCTATTGGAGCGGGCTGTGCTGTGCCGTGCTGTGGGCGGAGAGAGCACACTTTCTGTTCTCCCGCCAACGAAATGGAAAGGCACCGGCCACCCCGACCCCAGCCATTACCGGTGGTCCCTGTGCAGGCAGCCAGTGGAGCTGGCCTGAAGACAGCGTACAGTCTCCTCCTCACTCTTCCTGTGTGGCCTGTCAGCTGCGGACCTGGGGCAGTGCGAGACGGCAAGCCAAAGCTGAGGAAAGCAAGGCAAGGTACTTTCACCATCAGCTGAGGCACTTGCCTGTGTGTGTGGCTGGGGCTGTGCATCTGTGTGTGTGGCTGGGGCTGTGCCTCTGTGTGTGTGGCTGGGGCTGTGCCTCTGTGTGTGGCTTGGGCTGTGCCTCTGTGTGTGTGGCTGGGGCTGTGCCTCTGTGTGTGTGGCTGGGGCTGTGCCTCTGTGTGTGTGGCTGGGGCTGTGCCTCTGTGTGTGGCTGGGACTGTGCCTCTGTGTGTGTGGCTGGGGCTGTGCCTCTGTGTGTGTGGCTGGGGCTGTGCCTCTGTGTGTGTGGCTGGGGCTGTGCCTCTGTGTGTGTGGCTGGGGCTGTGCCTCTGTGTGTGTGGCTGGGGCTGTGCCTCTGTGTGTGGCTGGGGCTGTGCCTCTGTGTGTGGCTGGGGCTGTGCCTCTGTGTGTGTGGCTGGGGCTGTGCCTCTGTGTGTGTGGCTGGGGCTGTGCCTCTGTGTGTGTGGCTGGGGCTGTGCCTCTGTGTGTGTGGCTGGGGCTGTGCCTCTGTGTGTGTGGCTGGGGCTGTGCCTCTGTGTGGCTGGGGCTGTGCCTCTGTGTGTGTGGCTGGGGCTGTGCCTCTGTGTGTGGCTGGGGCTGTGCCTCTGTTTGTGTGGCTGGGGCTGTGCCTCTGTTTGTGCGGCTGGGGCTGTGCCTCTGTGTGTGTGGCTGGGGCAGTGCCTCTGTGTGTGTGGCTGGGGCTGTGCCTCTGTGTGTGTGGCTGGGGCTGTGCCTCTGTGTGTGTGGCTGGGGCTGTGTCTCTGTGTGTTGCTGGGGCTGTGTGGCTGGGGCTGTGTGGTTTGGGGTGTGGAGCTGCAGCTGTGTGGAGCTGCGGCTGTGTGGGGCTGTGGCTTTGTCTCTGTGTGGGGCTGCGGCTCTGTCTCTGTGTGGGGCTGCGGCTCTGTCTCTGTGTGGGGCTGCGGCTCTGTCTCTGTGTGTGGCTGCGGCTGTGTGGCTGTGTGTGTGTGTGGCTGGGGCTGCTTGGCTGTGTGTGGCTGGGACTGTGTGGCTGGCTGTGGCTGTGTGTGTGGCTGGCTGTGTGTGGCTGACTATTTGCCTGTGTGGTGTGTATGGCGGTCTGTGTGTGGCTGGCTATGGTTGTCTATGTTGCTGTCTATGTGGCTGGCTGTTTGTGTGTGACTAGCTGTGGGTCTGTGTGTGGCTGGCTGTGGCTGTATGTGTGTGGGTGACTGCGTGTGTGTGTGTGGCTGGCTGTGGCTGTAGCTGTATGTCTGGCTGGCTTTGGCTGGCTGTGTGTGTGGCTGGCTGTTTGTGTGGCTGGCTGTAGCTCTGTGTGTGGCTGGCTGTGTCGGTGGCTGGTTGTGTGGCTGGCTATGGCTGTGTGTGTGTGTCTGTCTGCGTCTATATGTGGCTGGTGGCTGTCTATGTGGCTACCTGTGTGTGGCTGTAGCTCTGTGTGGCTGTATGTGGGTAGCTGGCTGTGTGTCTGTGTGTGGCTGGCTGTGTGTCTGTCTGTGGCTGGCTGTGTGTCTGTGTGTGGCTGGCTGTGTGTCTGTGTGTGGCTGTCTGTGTGGCTGGCTGGTTGTGTGGCTGGCTATGGCTGTGTGTGTGTGTCTGTCTGCGTCTATATGTGGCTGGTGGCTGTCTAGGTGGCTACCTGTGTGTGGCTGTAGCTCTGTGTGGCTGTATGTGGGTAGCTGGCTGTGTGTCTGTGTGTGGCTGGCTGTGTGTCTGTGTGTGGCTGGCTGTGTGTCTGTGTGTGGCTGGCTGGTTGTGTGGCTGGCTATGGCTGTGTGTGTGTGCCTGTCTGCGTCTATATGTGGCTGGTGGCTGTCTATGTAGCTACCTTTGTGTGGCTGTAGCTCTGTGTGGCTGTATGTGGGTAGCTGGCTGTGTGTCTGTGTGAGGCTGGCTGTGTGTCTGTGTGTGGCTGGCTGAGGCTGTGTGTGGCTGGCTGAGGCTGTGTGTGGCTGGCTGAGGCTGTGTGTCTGTGTTGCTGTCACTGAGACCCCAAAATCCTGACAAATGGAGCTTTGAAGAGCACCATGTAAATGGAGCTGTGGTTGATTATTCCCTCTGCTGCACCATTCACATGTGGCTCTTCAGATAACTCCTTTAAGAATGTGGTGAGGGCCACGACAACGTAAAAGCAAAATTTACGGATTGGGGCTGTTTGTTGATATAGTGTGTGGGCTGGTGGGGCTTGTTTTCCAGGGCTGCTTTTTGGTCCCAGTCCGGCCCTGGAGGGGGGGCAGGATGGAGGAGGGGGGGCAGGATGGAGGCAGGGGAGCAAGAACAGTGGGGGGCAGCATGGGCGTACCCAGCGTGGGGCAGAGGGGGGCAGCTGCTCCCCCAAGAGGAAGGGGTGAGTGGCACTAAGCGCGCATAATGATCGCGGTTTGCAGCAGTCACGGCCGAGACCAGCCCGGACCTGTAGGGGGCCCGCGCCTCCAGACACCCCCGCTACCGGGTTTGCAGCTCCTGCTTCACTTGGATGTGCGTCCCGAGGACATACATCCATATGACAGTGCGCCTCCGACGCTCCGTGTGTCATGGAGAGGAGGGGAGGGAAGCCTCCTGCTGCTGCTCCCGCCCCTCCTCTCCTCTGATCTGCCGGCTTCCTGCCCTGCGCTCCACTGGGGAGCGCATACAGCAGGCGACACCTCCTCCTCCTCCATGGGCATGAGAGAAAGCAGGTAAGAGGGGGGCATGGGAGGAAGCAGGTGAGAGGGGGGGCCTGTGACACAGCAGGTGAGAGGGGGGCCTGGGACACAGCAGGTGAGGGGGGGGCCTGGGACATAGCAGGTGAGAGGGGAGCCTGGGACACAGAAGGTGAGAGGGGGGCCTCGGACACAGCAGGTGAGAGGGGGGGCCTGGGACACAGAAGGTGAGAGTGGGGCCTGGGACACAGAAGGTGAGAGGGGGGGCCTGGGACACAGCAGGTGAGAGGGGGGCCTGGGACACAGCAGGTGAGAGCGGGGCCTGGGACACAGCAGGTGTGAGGGGAGACTCCCATATCATATACAGACCCCCATAGGGCTTTCATATCATATAAAGCCTATGATATAGGAGCCCTATGGGGGGCTGTTGTGTATGATATGAGGACTGTATGGGGTATTGGGGGGCTGCATATGAGATGGGACTCCAATAACATATACAGCCCCCCCATAAGGCTCCCATATCATATACAGCCCACCCCATAGGGCTCTCATGATGGGAGACCTATGGAGGGGCTGTATATGATACAGGAGCCCTATGAGGGGGCTGAATATGATTTGGGTGCCCTATGGCAGGGTTTTATATGATATGGGTGCCATATAAGGGGGCTGTATATTATATGGAAGCCCTATGGAGGGCTGTATATGAGATGTGAGCCCTATGAGACATTGGGGGGGCTGTATGTAAGATGGAACTTCCCCATAAGGCTCCCCAGTGGCGTAACGAGTCTGATGGGCCCCGGTGCGCAATTTAGGCCCCCCACCTTCCACGTGCACGTTGGTCAGATGCATGGGCCCCGTGTAACATTCAAAATCCTATAAAGAATCACAAATTGACCGCTCTCCCCCTTCATTATGTATTAATGTCCCTTATCCTGCTGTATATGGTCCTCCTCCTGGAATATGGCCTTTATTGTGGCATATATGTCCCCCATCATGTTTTATATGGTCTTCCTCCTCTGCCACCATATTCCTCCAATTATTATAATGCATCCTCACATTCCTCCATACATTACAATGTACCCCATCATCCTCTATGTATTATAATGCATCCCATAGTCCCCCATTCATAAGGTACCCCCATAGTCATCCAATTATCATAATGCAACCCCATTATCCTCTATATAGTATAATGTAGCCTCATATGCTTCCATACATTATAATGCACCATTCTAAAACTTTACAACCTGAATGACCATGGCTTACCCCTCCCTAGTTTTGATCCTGGGTACGCCCATGGGGGGCAGGATGGAGGCGGGGGGCAGGATGGAGCGAGCGGGGCAGGATGGAGGGAGCAGGGCAGGATGGAGCTGGAGGAGCAGGATGGAGCCGGAGGAGCAGGATGGAACTGGAGGAGCAGGATGGAACTGGAGGAGCTGGGGGGGGGGGCAGGATGCTGGCGGGGGGGGGGGCAGGAAAGTTGCAGGGGGGCAGGATGGTGGTGAGCAGGGCAGGATGGAGCGAGTGGGGCAGGATGGTGCGTGCGCGGCTGGATGGAGCGAGTGAGGGGGGGGCAGGATGCTGGCGGGGGGGGCAGGAAAGTTGCGGGGGGGCAGGATGGTGGCTGTGGGGCAGGATGGAGCCGGCGGGGCAGGATGGTGGGAGCGGGGCAGGATGGAGCCAGAGGAACAGGATGGAGCCGGAGGAGCAGGATGGTGGCGAGCGGGGCAGGATGGAGTGAGCAGGGCAGGATGGAGCCGGAGGAGCAGGATGGAGCCGGAGGAGCAGGATGGTGGCAGGATGGTTGCGAGCGGGGTCAGGATGGAGCGAGCGGGGCAGGATGGAGCTAGCAGGGCATGATGGAGCCGGCGGGGCAGGATGGAGCCGGAGGAGCAGGATGGAGCTGGAGGAACAGGATGCTGGCGGGGGGCAGGATGGTGGGAGCGGGGCAGGATGGAGCGAGCAGGGCAGGATGGTGGTGGGGGGAAGGATGGTGGCGGGGCGGGATGGAGCCCGTGGGGCAGAATGGAGCCGGCAGGGAAGGATGGAGCCGGCGGGGCAGGATGGAGTGAGCGGGGCAGGATGGAGCCGGTGGAGCAGGATGGAGCTGGAGGAGCAGGATGGAGCCGGAGGAGCAGGATGAAACTGGAGGAGCAGTATGGAACTGGAGGAGCAGGATGGAGCTGGAGGAGCAGGATGGTGGCGGGGGAGGGCAAGATGCTGGCTGGGGGGGGGCAGGATGCTGATGGGGGAAGCATGAGAATTGCGGGGGGGGGGGCAGGATGGTGGCAGGGGGGCAGGATGGTGGTGAGCAGGGTAGGATGGAGTGAGTGGGGCAGGATGGAGCGTGCGCGGCCAGATGGAGCGAGCGAGGCAGGATGGTGGCTAGCTGGGCAAGATGGAGCGAGCGGGGCAGGATGGTGGCTAGCGGGACAGGATGGAGCCGGCGGGGTAGGATGGAGCCGGTGGAGCAGGATGGTGCCAGAGGAACAGGATGCTGGCGGGGGGGCAGGATGGAGCGAGCAGGGCAGGATGGTGGCGGGGGGCTGGATGGTGGTGGGGGGAAGGATGGTGGCAGGGCAGGATGGAGCCGGCGGGGCAGGATGGAGCCGGCAGGGAAGGATGGTGGCGAGCGGGGCAGGATGGAGTGAGCGGGGCAGGATGGAGCCAGAGAAGCAGGATGGAGCCGGAGGAGCAGGATGGTGGCAGGATGGAGTGAGCGGGGCAGGATGGAGCAAGCGGAGCAGGCTGGAGCGAGCGGGGCAGGATAGCAGCGAGCGGGGCAGGATGGAGCAAGCGGGGCAGGATGGAGTGAGCAAGGCAGGATGGAGCCGGAGAAGCAGGATGGTGGCGGGGGGAAGGCAGGCTGGTGGTGGGGAGGCAGGATGTTGGCGGGGGGGCAGGATGGAGCGAGCGGGGCAGGATGGAGCGAGCGGGGAAGGATGGTGGCAGGGGGCAGGATGATGGCGGGGGGGCAGGATGGAGCCGGCGGGGCAGGATGGAGCCGGAGGAGCAGGACGGAGCTGGAGGAGCAGGATGGTGGCGGGGGAGGGGGGCAGGATGGAGGGGCAGGATGGTTGCAAGCGGGGCAGGATGGTGGCAGGGGGCAGGATGATTGCGGGGGGCAGGATGGAGCGAGCGGGGCAGGATGGAGCCGGCGGGGCAGGATGGAGCCGGCGGGGCAGGATGGAGCTGGAGGAGCAGGACGGAGCCGGTGGAGCAGGATGGTGGTGGGGGAGGGGGGGCAGGATGGAGGAGCAGGATGGTGGCAAGCGGGGCAGGATGGAGCGAGCGGGGAAGGATGGTGGCAGGGGGCAGGATGATGGCGGGGGGGCAGGATGGAGCGAGCGGGGCAGGATGGAGGCTGCGGGGCAGGATGGAGCCGGAGGAGCAGGAAGGAGCTGAAGGAGCAGGATGGTGGTGGGGAGGGGCAGGATGGGGGGAGGGCAGGATGGTGGTGGGCGGGGCAGGGTGGAGCGAGCGGGACAGGATGGTGACAGGGGGGCAGTATGGTGGCGTGGGGCAGAATGGAGCGAGCGGGGCAGGATGGAGCGAGTGGGGTAGGATGGTGGTGAGCGGGGCAAGATGGAGCGAGCGGGGCAGGATGGAGCGAGCAGGGCAGGATGGTGGCGGGGGGCAGGATGGAGCGAGTGGGGCAGGATGGAGCGAGCGGGGCAGAATGGAACCGGTGGAGCAGGATGGTGGCGGGGCAGTAGGATGGTGGCGAGCGGGGCAGGATGGAGCAAGCGGGGCAGGATGGAGCCGGCGGGGGCAGGATGGTGGCACAGGGGGCAGGATGGTGGCGGGGGGTAGGATGGTGGCGAGCGGGGCAGGATGGAGCAAGCGGGGCAGGATGGAGCCGGCGGGGCAGGATGGAACCGGCGGGGGCAGGATGGTGGCGGGGGGGGGCAGGATGGTGGCGAGCGGGGCAGGATGGAACGAGCAGGGCAGGATGGAGCCGGCGGGGCAGGATGGAGCTGGTGTGGGGGGGGCAGGATGGAGCAAGCGGGGGGGCAGGATGGAGCCAGCAGGGGTGGGGCAGGATGATGCTGGTGGGTGCAGGATGGTGGCGGTGGGAGGGTCAGGATGATGCCAGCGGGGGGTTTCATAGCAACGACAGGTCCTCAAGCTCCATTGAAGACTGAGGTGGAGCGAGACGGTGGACGGGTGAGTATCCTCACTGAGAATTTTTTTATTTTCATTATCACCGTGGAGGAGCGGAGGGAGCCGCGGGGAGTTGGGGCGCCTGCCGCGGGGAACGGGGGGCAGGAGGAGAAGGGGGGCCATGGGGAGCGGCGGGGCAGAGGGAGGGGGGCAGCGGGTGCCACGAGGAGCGGAGGGGGGTAGGAGAGGCAGGAGAGGCAGGAGGAGCGGAGGGGGCAGGAAGACTGGGGTGCCACGGGGAGCGGGGGCAGGAGGAGTGGAGGGGCTGTGAGAAGAGCTGCCGCTGCGGCCACCGTCGTCTGGACCGTGTATCCCGCTGCTGACGGGCTGCAAATAGGCGCAAAATTCAAACATTGAATTTGCGCGCCTATTTGCATAGTCTGAGCTCATCGGTGCCAGCCTCTGTCTGGCACGCGATTTCCGTCACAGACAGAGAACATTAGACAATTATACAGTAGATATGGTGCATTTGTCACTCTTGTAGTTTTGCTGCTTATTAATCACATTTATATTTTTGAAGGATAATACCAGACTTGTGTGAGTTTTAGGGCAATTATGTGGCGAGGTTGGTGTATGTGTGGTGAAATGTGTGCTGAGGGTGGTATATATGTTCAAGCACGTGGTAGTGTGTGGCGCATTTTGTGTGTGTGTTCATATCCCCGTGTGTGGTGGGTATCATATGTCGGGGCCCCATCTTAGCAACTGTATGGTACTGGCGCCATCGCTCTCATTCTTTAAGTCCCCCTTGTTCACATCTGGCAGCTGTCAATTTGCCTCCAACACTTTTCCTTTCACTTTTTCCCCATTATGTAGATAGGGGCAAAATTGTTTGGTGAACTGGAATGCGCAGGGTTAAAATTTCGCCTCACAACATAGCTTATGACGCTCTCGGGGTCCAGACGTGTGACTGTGCAAAAATTTGTGGGTGTAGTTGTGACGGTTTAGATGCCAATCCCGGACATACACACATACACACATTCAGCTTTAGATATTAGATTAAGCTCTCTTAAACGGATGTTTAAAGGACATTGTAAAGTTCCTGGACTTTACAGCTGTTGCTACATCTGGCACTTTTTCAAAAATTTACACTCTGCAGGTGTCAAAACATCTGAAAACTGCAGGAAGCTAAAAAAAATTATTTTACAGCTCCAAAAAATTCTACAGGTTGAAAGAAAACAGTAGACCTGATGGCTGGGACCACGCCTAACCATAAGGTTTGGTGTTGTTCCTGGCCTGCAAGTCTTCCGGCAAGAGTTTTGACCCCAAACAATCACAGAATGTTTTAGAGCTCTTTTAAACTTCAAACTTTTTTCTGAGCAAAGCCATGTTCGCTGATTTTTTTGGTAAATTGCTCGGGTCTCTGATCGTGATCCGAATGGTCAACGCTTGTGACCGAATTGGTCACCATGTACACGGAAAGTTCTCTCATCTATATTGGCAATCTACTTTGAACTTGTTTGCACTTGAAGAGAGTCCTTTGTGTGTGGCTTACACAGTAGTTGGGAGCCCTATGGCAGAGGTATCACTCAGAGGTGATGTCTGACCTCACTTTTTTTCAGAAATGTCAGCCCAAACTGAAAGCAAAAACTATACACATAACCTTCTTGAGAACACAAGGCCTAAAAATCACACATTTAGTATTCTAATCAATACCTCCAGTCTGCAGAATCTGAGCTTTATCCAGATATGCTAATTAGTGCACTTAGTGCACCCTTATGGCCACTTTACACGCAGCTACAGGTAACAGGTTTTCCACAGGTAACTTACTGGCTGCAGTGAAATCATGGAGACATAGTTCCATTTGTACACAGCAACAAGATAGAACCATGTCTCCATGATTTCACTGCAGCCAGTAAGTTACCTGTGGAAAACCTGTTACCTGTAGCAGTGTGTAAAGGGGCCATTAGTGTGGTCAGGAGATTCCACCTGCTTATTCTGCATGCCACTGCCTCTATCACTATGGCACTGAATGTAGAGGTGGTGAAAAAAAGAATCCACTCACCTGTGGCAGTTGTGACACCCACAACTGGTTTGAAGGTGTATAAATGATAGTTTCCAGATGGCTGCGGCTGGACTTCCACCGTCCACTCAAATGTGGAGACACATCGAATTGCAGGGAAGAAATGGTGTATCACGGTCCGCGCTGCCAAAATCACTCAGGGACCCCTGAGGAAGGTGCCAGGAGGGCACCGAAACGCGTAGGTGGCAATAAAAGAGTTCCTTTTGAAGTTCCATCTTCACGTGCTTTTCTTTGGAGTGAGTGATTTTGGCAGCGCGGACCGTGATACACCATTTCTTCCCTGCAATTCGAGCACTAACTTGTCGGATCCTTAATTTTCAGACAGCCCTGCTCCAGGCAAGCCAGAGCTGCTTATTACTAAATGATTTGCCAAGAAGGCTATTTAGAGTATTTGATCAAACCTCAATTGCTACAGAATAGTGGTGGCAATTTGTAATTAGAGGTTATATTTCCTGGAGGACTATGTGCTTCCCTCATATAATATTGTCAGTTTTTGGTGACAGACTCCCTTTAAATGGAATCAGCCAGCAGGATTTACACATATAAAGTAAAGGCAGTGCCATACTGGTGCTAGGATAGTTAATAAAATCATACCTTTAGTTTCTAGATTTACTCTATTCATGCAGATCTTTTATCAAAGGACCTGAAATCACAGCAGCAGTTAAATTGACATAACCAGCAGGGGCGGGACTATGTGGGTCGAGTTTTCTTTTATTATCCCTCCCCTGTACATTCTATTTGTCCATATGGAATTATGTCAATCAGCTGCTGCTGTGATTTCAGGAGCTTTGAGAAATCATTTTACTGTAATCAAAGATCGAATCTAGAAACCAAAGGTATGACTTTATTCACTATCCTAGTGCCAGTATGCAACTACCTTTACTAAAAATGTGTAAATTCTGCTGGTTGGTTTCCTTTAAGTTAGATATTGAAAAGAAATTGGGGTTCATTTGTTGTGTAATACATTGATTATTTTATTTTAAGGAGCTGCTAAGACAATAATGATCATTTTATAAGGATTATATAAATACATACAGTGTATGTATACATTTGTTAGGTTAGACTTATTAGCAAGTATGGAATATATATTTAAAAGGAACCTGTCACCAGATTTCAAACTATAAACTAAAGCCACCCCCATTAATGTCTCTTTTACCACTGCACACTAAGAACTAAGACAAATGTGAACCAGCATACTGGCTAACAGATTAATGGCAGGGCAATGTGTAAAGCTAAGGCAAATCTGTACAAGGAAAAGGATATGGCAGAAACTGCTTTAGATGACAGGAATAAAATGGGAGACTTCGCTTAAGCACTGGCCATTGCATAAGAGCCCGATAACCACGCCAAGGAGTTCTCATTTTATCGGGTCCTAACCTTGTGCCTATGCTTGCTGTATACCACTGCATGTGTGGGTGTTTATATGCTTCTGACTGCAATTAAAACCTGTATGGATGGATATGTCTAGGACCTTACTATAATAAAATGTAGGATCTGGCATGGCTACATGGTGGGGGAAGGGTGCACAGCAGAAAATGATAGTAATACTAAAATATAAAAGGCTCTGTGCTCACAGTCCGGAGGAGCTGCGTGTTGGACGCAGCTCCTCCGGACCTGAGTGAAGCCGCGGGTGGCCGCAGGGAGACCGCAGCTACTCTGTATTCACCATGTGCGGTGGTTGCAGGGCGGCTTCTCCCTGCAGTCACCCAATGGGAGCCGCTTCCGACTTCGCAGCATGAAATGAACATGCTGCGAAGGAGTGGAATAGCAGCAGCCCGCACCGCACCCTGTGGTCGGGTTAGGCATAGTGAGGATGGAATTTCTTGAAATCCCATCCACTATGCTTATACTGTACTACGCAGCGTTTTGGACGCAGACGCTACAAGACACTGCGTCCAAAATGCTGCATACACTGATCGTGTGCACAGACCCTAAGATCGACTGCAGATACCTATGTGTGAAGGTGCTAGCTAGAGAAAAACAATTAAATGAGTAAATCCACTGCACACTAAACACTAAGACAAATGTGAACTAGCATACTGGCTAACAGGTGAATGGTAGGGCAATGTGTAAAGCTAAGGTAAATCTGTATAAAGAAAAGGATATGGCAGAAAGTGCTTCAGATTATACAAAAAAATTGAGAAATTTAGCTTAAGCAGTGGCCGTTGCATAAGAACCCGATAATCCCCACCATGTAGCCATGCCAGATCCTCCAGTTTATCGCAGCCAGGATGCACGGCGGTTGGTAGTAATGCAGTATGAAAGTTTCAAAGAAGAAAGTATGTGGCACCACAGGTCTATAAAATCTCTGTTTATTTAGAAAACTTTAAAATGGGACCACTAGAAGTGCTAAGCAGCTTGAAACATGCTGTCATCCAGTGTAGCAGTGTATTACCCTACCTAAGTGTGGGACGGGGTACTCGGTACCGGATCGGGGTATCACAGGGGGTATCACGGCAGTCCTTGGTCCGGATCGTGTCCCGAACCCACAAGTAAAAGGGGATATTTACAGGGGTTGTCGTGACGCCACCCACGGATTGTGATCAGTGAGGGGACCACCGCTGCGGCGTACTTCAGCCAGGAGGATGGATGATGCTGCAGCAAGATGGATGAACACGCCATGGGTCGGGGCTGCTCCTGATAGGATAAAATATGGATATACAGTTCAATAAGCAGGGAATTACACACGGGAGACTGGAGCAGGGTTCACCGGGTTTTACTTGCAGTTACATAGTAACATAGTAACATAGTTTTTAAGGTTGAAGGAAGACTTTAAGTCCATCTAGTTCAACCCATAGCCTAACATGTTGATCCAGAGGAAGGCAAAAAAAACCCCATGTGGCAACACTAAGCTCCACATTGGGGGAAAAAATTCCTTCCTGACTCCAGATACGGCAATCAGACTAATTCCCTGGATCAACACCCTATCAAAGAATCTAGTATATATAACTGGTAATATTATAGTTTTCAAGAAAGGCATCCAGGCCCTTCTTAAATATTAGTAGTGACTCACTCATTACAACATCATGTGGCAGAGAGTTCCATAGTCTCACTGCTCTTACAGTAAAGAATCCGCGTCTGTGATTATGATTAAACCTTCTTCCCTCCAGACGTAGAGGATGCCCCCTTGTCCCAGTCTCAGGCCTAAGAGTAAGGAGATCATTAGAAAGGTCTCTGTACTGCCCCCTCATATATTTATACATTATTATAAGATCACCCCTAAGCCTTCGTTTTTCCAAGCTAAATAACCCCAAGTTTAATAACCTGTCTTGGTATTGCAGACCCCTTAGTCCTCTAATAACTTGTGTCGCTCTTCTCTGGACCCGCTCTAGTTCAGCTATGTCTTTCTTATACACCGGAGACCAGAATTGTACACAGTATTCTAAGTGTGGTCGCACTAGTGACTTGTATAGAGGTAAAATTATGTTCTCCTCATGAGCATCTATGCCTCTTTTAATGCATCCCATTATTTTATTTGCCTTTGCAGCAGCTGCCTGACAATGGCCACTAAATGTGAGTTTGTCATCTACCCATACACCCAGGTCTTTTTCAGTGACAGTTTTGCCCAGTGTTTTACAATTAAGCACATAATTATACCTTTTGTTTCCTCTGCCCAAGTGCATGACTTTACATTTATCCCCATTAAAGCGCATTTGCCATTTAGCAGCCCAAGCTTCTAGTTTACATAAATCCTCCTGTAATATAAAATTGTCCTCCTCTGTATTGATTACCCTGCAGAGTTTAGTGTCATCTGCAAATATTGAGATTCTACTCTGTATGCCCCCTACAAGGTCATTAATAAATATATTAAATAGAAGCGGGCCCAACACTGACCCCTGTGGTACCCCACTGTTAACTGTGACCCATTCTGAGTGTGTTCCATTAATAACCACCCTTTGTTTCCTATCACTAAGCCAGTTCTTAACCCACTTACACATATTTTCCCCTATCCCCATTGCCCTCATTTTATGTATCAACCTTTTGTGTGGCACCGTATCAAAAGCTTTTGAAAAGTCCATATACACCACATCCACTGCATTTCCTTGGTCCAGTCCAGAACTTACTTCTTCATAGAAGCTTATTAGATTAGTTTGACAGGAACGGTCCCTCGTAAAACCATGTTGATAATGGGTCATGAGGTTATTTTTCTTCAGATACTCCAGTATAGCATCTCTTAGAAAACCCTCTAGGATTTTAAGTTCTTGCTCAGTACGACAGTTTACAATGCCGTTCTTTTACACCAATAACTCCAGACAGTCACTGAACCCTCTGCTGCCAGGTTCTTCCTTTCTGAGACCCTTCACTCTCTGACACCTTTCAGGCTTTCCTCACCTCTGTTCTTCCCGTGGGCTGTATGAGGGCAGCTCGGTCCCTTGTTTGGCTTCTCCCAGTGAATGGGTAGCAAGCCTGGGTCCTATATGCTGCTGTTTCTCCAGCCCATGTGTTGGGTGACCAGACCTGGAATCTGTGCTTTCCCGTCGGTGTGTCCATGTACCGGCGTGTAGCTACGGTCACCCAGAGCCGACTCTCTGGTCCCAGCCTAGCCATGGCTGTCCCTATCTTGCAAGTGATCACTGGGCTCTCTCCTACCCGTGTAACTACCTGGGTACATCAGGGGAGTCTGTCCTGCCAGTAGTTTGTCAGCGCTGCCATCTTCCTCGGACCCAGCTGCACTGGTCCGGTCTCTGTCTTTCCATTCCTTTGGACTGCAGGCTATGGAGTGAGCTTTCTCTCAAGGGAACGGTGTCTCGCAGGATTCTGCGCCTCGAGGGAGCCTCAAGCCTTCTGGGAAGTCTCTCTGTCTTTGCTGGTCTTTTCAGTTCAGCACCCTTTGGCCTACTCTTGTCTTGGCTGCTTGGCTCACTCTGGCCTACTGACTAACTCCTCCTAGTTACCCCCTTTTGTACCTAGTTCGTCACCTGACCTACATCTCCACCTACTATGACTGGCCCTATCACCCCTTGCCCGCCTAGAGACCCGGGCTCCGGGTTGGGTCTTGTGTCGGTGGGTGTGTGTTTGAAGGTGTGTGTGTAACAACCTGTCTCCACCTGCCTTGCTGCAGTTCCTACCTGTGGCCACCTTGGTCGCAGGGGCTCCACATAAGCATCTTTTAAACTTTTCTAAATAAGCGGAGATATTTTTAGAGTGCTACAGACTTTCTTGTTTGAAATTTTGAAATGTTAATGATCATACTGAAAGCTCAGCATGTCCCAACCACTGATTGAACGACTGAACTGTCCATCACCATTGTAACAGCTCAGCAGGCCCCTGACAAAGATTGGACGACTGAACTGTCATGGCCACTTTACACATCCCGATATCGGCGTCCAACTTTGATAAAAAGTCACGTGGTACGTGCGTTGGCCCCGATATCGTTCGTGCGTTGTATGGTGTAAATGTCCAATTTGATGCACAAACGATGCCAAACCGATAACGGGGGAGAAATGAGCAGGCTCTCCAACCGCCCGATATTGGATGGTCAATGTGGCAGGATCGTGCCGTGTGAAAGCCCAACAACGATATGGAGTACAACTTCCCCTATTCTCTCCCATGTTAAATGGTCGTTCCTGGGTAGCCCGCACAAGGGGGCGTAGACCTCGCAGTTGCGTTGCCTGCCGATATCGCGCTGTGTAACAGCTCCTATGCGATCTTGGAATTCTGCCCAATAAAAGCGCGCTCCCGTGCCATTGTATCCAACATCGGAACGATGTTGGGATATGTAAAGTGGTCATCACTCTTAAGGAGGTAGCTTAAACATATGGGCTTCATGATATAAAGGAAAGAGGCTGTTGGTGAAACTGTAGTTGTAAAGTGGCCTTTATGGTCATTATAATCCATCAGTATATTATGACCACATTGAGGACAATGGCATGACATATAGAAATGTCTTCATTCTAAGAACTTAAATGCAGTGGATGTTAATCATAGTACAATCTGGGGTATAGAACAACTAGAGTCCAAGTGGACTCCGGATTAATCCCAATATTATCGGATGATGTTATCTGACTAGTATATGTATAGTTGAAACCAGACATTTACATACATTATGTAGAAAGACACATATGCATGTTCTTCTCACTATCTGACATACCTCTGGGCATGATACCATACATGTGAAATACCTGCAATACTAATTGTGGCAGCACTCCAAAATAATAAAAAAAATGAATTTTATTAGCCCAAAGTGGCACAAAATTTTGGTGTGACAACACCAGATCAGAATCCCACACACTACACTGACGAGGGGCAGTCGCCCAAAATGCAGCTTCTGCAGTTTGGGGTCCTGATCTGGCACAAATCTTAATTAATATTAAAAGGCTTGTTAAAGCGTCAATTATGACTTTTAAGATTGCTACCTTTATTAGGTGGCACTAAAGTTCATCTACTTCCTTACTAATGATTACAATTTGCATAACACCTCCTCAAGCAAACCAAAATGTTGCGCCACTTTGGGCTAATAAACTCCATTATATTTTGCTCATTTTGGAGAGCTGTCTGTTTTTTTTCATGTAGTTAATTTCCTATTTTGCACCCACCTTTTGATTATAACTTTGTGCTGTTCCTGGTTTCTTCTTTTTATATATATATATATATATATATGTGAAAAAAAGCTACCTACTCGTCCCTGTGGGGTGGTTATTTGTCCTTCCTCATTCTCTGGTTCTCTACCAGAGGCCTGGGAGTTTGAGGGTTCAGTGCAAGATCTTAGGCTAGGGTCACACTTGCATTTGCAATCCAGTTACTGGATCCAGTTTTTCATCCTGAAAACCTTTTCAGGTACCTGACCCATAGACTTAAATGTTAACAACTGTTTTCCAAAGTGCAATCTGTCTACTGGATCCAGTTTTTGAGAAGTCAGGTTTTAATAGGGTCTGCAACATTTTTTGGCCTTTTAGCAAAACCTGATCAGTTTTTTTAACATGATATCCTATGGGAACCTGGTCCAGTACCTGATGGTACATATAGGTACCATCTGTTACCTGATCCAGTAAAAATGCCTCCAAACACACAAGGGGAAAAACTGGATCCAGTAATGCATCCAGTTACTGGATGCAGGCTCCCAGCTGTGACCCTAGCCTTAGTTGTTCCCAGCACTGCACTTTTGTGGTCAGAGCGTTGAAATGTTGTTTAATGAATCTGTTGCAACCATTTTGCCACTGCTCCAAGTGCTCCTATCACCACTGGGGTCACTGTTGTCTCCACCTTTCACATCATCTCCAGTTATTGTGTATTTATATATATAAATATATACGCTGGCAATCAAAATTAGGGAAAGACACACCATTTCTTTAATATTAGGGTCATCGTGTGGTCTTGTGTCAAAGGGATCCTGTCACTTCCAAAACGCCTCCTAAGCTACCAAAACATGTCCCTGCAGCATATTATCACTAATCTCATACTCCTTTTGTCTCCTAAAAGCTTCCTGTGAAAGTATATCAAAATGTTTTACTACTCACTCATTAGGGATTATAATTAGCAGGCGCTATATTCTTTAGCCCTTAGGGCGTGTTGTTTTGCAGCCTGAATGATCCAGCCCTCTCTGTGCAGCTTCTGCTGTGATGTGGAGCTGAAGGCAGGACTAATTTGCATTCTGTGTGTG
>JARQOC010000004.1:324496464-324504697 GCA_033576535.1 Allobates femoralis | reverse complement strand
GTACAGATAATTTCTCAAAGCAGTAGGGAAGGAATAACACATTGTCTCAACGTTGCTCTATATGAAACCTTAGAAGTGCCTAATACCTGCCTCAAGCAAAAGAATTAATATATTCTATTCTACATTTCTGCCATCTTCAGCTGTGATAAATACTTAGAAATGTATTTTTAAAAGTAATTAACTTTTAACATATTAGGCTGGAGCATTATGACGAGGAACAGTTATGTAAATGCCTACCACATTTTAATCATGGGATTGTGTGTCTTTTTCTAAGCTGCAGTAACTATAGAGGACCAGGAGACGCCATGTATTCAAGTGTTCCATTCATTATGTTGTACAAGGAAAGCTTTAGGATCATATTGTGAACTTAGAAAAAGGATAACTCTGAGTTTCAGTCGTAAACTGAAGTAATGCAGATGAACTGGACACATATGTTGCACAATAGGTGTTTCAGAGTAATATAGCACATGCTGTTTTATGATATGGAAAGCAATCAAATCTTATTTGCAAAAAATTCAGATCAATTGAATTTTAATGAGAAGCAGGTGCTGGAGTGTAGCATCCACAAAGAATTCTGGGAATGTTTAAAATTAGTCCCATATTTGCCAGGAGACAGTTGGGTACATAAACTTTTTATTTCTTGATTCATGGGTCTGTTCGGACTGTAGATTGCTCTGCCATTCTGAGTTCAGCAATTTGAATAAATTATGCTGAAAATCACTTGGTGGTTCATTTTGTGTGAAATTATATTTTCGCTGGAAAGGTTAATTTTGAAGGGAGCTTGAATGGCTTGAAATTGTGCAGCTGGGGAGTCTGCATGTTCAGAAGGCAGCAGTTATTAAAAGCGATTGCATTTCCTCCCAGATTTCTCCTGAGACCAGAATCAGTGGAGATGTTAAACCTTGCTTGACACCCCAAGTTGGATAATTGTGGGTGTGGGGGAGCTAATCAAGCAGAAGATGTCCCCTAAATTTTAAAATTCTTGTCAGTTAGTAAGATTGGGCTTCCTGTACGAGCACCATTAGGTTGTTGCATGTCAATGTGCTTGTAAAGATGTCCACAAACCCTGAATGTCCCGTAGCAGTAAGGGGGGGGGTTAGTGGAATCAAAGCCTGCTAAAATTTAAACTAAAATGAACACCCAGGCAAAAAGTCTTCAAGACTCCTAAGAAAAAAAAAAAAAAAAAAAAAGGGGAAGGGAAAATAAAGCAACCAGTGAAATCATACATTGTTTATAAAATGGGTCTGCAGCCAAAATGTTGTAGAAAATTGTAGCAGTCCTTACTATTAAAATTGTATTGATTAAAAAACTAAATGACTGCATTAAATCAAATACTAGAGGAAATGCCTCGCAGAAACGGAAAAAAAGAGAAAAGTAATGTGTTTTGAGAGGGAAAAGTTTTTTTTTAATGTTTGATTTTCATTGAGAAATAAGTAAAAACAACATTCTCCTGGCAAACTCATTTGTAAAAGAGAACAATTCCCCCCAAAATATGAAAGGTTCTTCCAGACAAACCGTGGTTTTAAGGAAAGTCGACTGGGTTTTAGATATTATTAAGTAAATATTTTATCTAGGGAAAAGTAGGAATTCATAATTTGAGGCACAAAAGGGCCCAATAATATGTGACAGCATGATTATTGGGAAAAAGGAATTTTAGCCCAGTGTGATCTGAGTGACTAGTTAAAAATGGCAGTGAATTTTATATTTAGTCTGACTGGCATGATCCATGCTCCGCATTCCCCAATGGTAAATATTTGTAACAGATTTACATCTGAAACAAGGGCTCCTTTCATAGAACAGGTCATGTAACACAGCAGAAAAAAATCAAGGCCAGGGCAAATAAAAACAAAAAGTCATGAAAAGTTCACCACTCCCAAAGATTCCTAAGCTTGGCTGTGCTACAAACTTCACTTGCTACTCATCAGCATCAGCCTTTATGACCAGTGGTTTAAATTTACATTCTATAAAAAATTTTTGAGGATGTTTTTTTTTTCCCCCTCAGTTTGTTAAGTAAGTTTCAGTTATTTTATTTCCCAAACATAACAGTTCGACTTTTTATTAATGTACAGTATCTATTCCTTCCTGTATTATGTCACCCACTCAGTAACGCTAATGAAACTTTCATAAATATCGAAAACCTCTACATGTATGGCTAGAAAAAGTCCTTTTCTCCAGTTTTGTTCTCCAAACATTATTATGGTGATTAAAACATCTGGAATTGTTATAAGTGTATGTTGTGTAAATAAATATTTCTATGAATATATAATATAGACACAAATATACTAAACAACACACAACATATATATATAATATATATTATTTATATATAATATTAAGCACACAAATATTTATATATTATATAATTATAGCCCCGAATATGCAAACCATATGTTATATTTTTTATATGGTATGTGGTGTTTTTAAACTTGTTAAGCAAGATACAATGTATACTATATATACTGTGTTTGTATATTCGTATCTATATAGACATGTGTGTGTGCTTGTTTTATGCATAGATATTATAATATCAATAACGGACTGCAGCCTCCTTATTCTTTTTGAAATTCGCTTTTTTTTGGGCCATCAGGTGTAAAAAGCCACATTTCGGGAACAATCCACTTCCTTAGCCTAATGTTTTTTCCCAAAATGTCGCATTTTCACCTGATGGCCCAATAAAAAGGGGGACTTCTAAAAAGAAAAAAAGGAGTGCTGCAATGTTTATTGGCATTGTATTCAAGGGGAGGGAAGATGAGCCGGCACTGTATTGCACCCAGTAGAGTTTGCGCTCTCTTTATTTGAATCTCATAGATAAAATGTAGATATATATGTATTTATATATATATATATATATTTTATATTATTGCAAACAGGGAAAACTGGGCACTGGCCACAAAACCAGGACTTGTAACAAAGTCTCTGCGCTGCGTGGACATAAATGATGTTTCTTAGTAAAGAAAACGTTGATGCATAAAAGATAAAGGGGAGCAGCTCTCACCCCAAAACTTGAATACGTGCGGAAATTAATTCCGGGTTTTTAAAAAGCAGGGTTACATCTCTGAGGGGAGGAAGTGAGGCAGGGTGGATGACGGTCATACCCTTTCACACAATTCCGGGTCCTTGCCAGGTATAATTTACTGGAATAAATCTCCAGCACTGCATTAAGCTTTGGTAAGTGCCACTCCTTCTTTCATTGTTTATGCATATATGCATATATGTATATATTATTATATATATGTGTGTGTGTGTTAGTGTATTTGTGTCTATATATAATATATATATTATATATATAATGTGAAGCTGAGTGTATGTCACAATAGAATGAATCACATGCAAATCCACAAGTAGAACTTGGGAGACACAAATATCGCACAAATACAGTGACATGACTCGCAAGGTTTTAGGCTAACTTTGTAGTGTGACATCACTATTTTGTTCTATAATTAAAAACAGGTAGTCCCTATGCCTGGGCAATGCTAGGCTCCACAACAAATATATATATATATATATATATATATATATATATATGTATATATATATATATTACAATATGCATTTAAGTAGATTCTGCCCTTCACAAGCAAATTGAATAGGACACATGTGTAATTATGTGTGTGTTTGTGTTTATATATATATATATATAGATTAAAAAAGGAGCAGCACCAAAAAATTTTTACCTAGAAGTGTGCACACTTTCTCCAACACCTGTCCAAGTGTCCATTCAGGTAGAAAAAATAGGAAAAAACAGCACAATTACTCCATAAAGTGGACCTTTATTGCCCGTGGCATGGCCTGTGGAGTAATGGCGTGGCCTGTGGTGTGGCCTGTGGAGTAATTGTGCTGTTTTTTCTATTCTCTCTTCTCTCTCTCTCTCTCTCTCTCTCTCTCTCTCTCTCTATATATATAATATATATATATTATATTATATATATATATATACTGTATATATATGTATATATATATATATATTTCACAAATATATGTATGTACATGCACAACACATATATGTCCTATTCATTTGATTGTAATGTGCAAAATCTATTCAAATGCAACATATTACTGTAATTTTTATCATTTAGTTTCTTAGAACAAATATCAAGATGTCAGCAATATTTTGGTTCATGGCAATATATTCTACAAGTTTTTAGTTCATGTAAAATGTACCATATTACACCAAAAGTATTTATTTTCTTAATTATTCCATATTTGTTCTTACACCAATGTATTGTTTATTACCGACATTTTTATTCTATTGTTTGTAGCTATTATTTTTGTTTTAGTTGATTTTTTTTAAGTAAACATTTTTAAATCACAAAAGATACATAAGAATAAATCAAATTCAGCAATATTCTAAAAGTGGAGGAAGATCTGTCACCATGTCACAGTTGTATTTTGGATTGCAGGTATAATACAGTGTATGCTGAATAATTAACAAATAATGTTTTCTAAATGTAATTATTTTGGGGGGCAAGCACAATAGATAAGTAATCTAGTTGTAAGCATGTTAAATGTGGCTTACAGACAGTTCTTGCATTATCTTTATAAGCAATAGACCAATGCAAATAAATGTGGAAGCATATTGTACATGCTGAACATTTAATTAAACATTCTGTTCAAAAAAGGCAGCACACAGCCAGGTTATTTGATCAAGTATATTGAACACCACAGCAGACATCACTGTGGCATTCTTCATTCCATTTAACGTAATAATGTAATCACAATAATGAGAGTGGAAATATTTTCTGTACAGTCAGAAGATGGCCCTAGTGCTTTAATTTTGCAGTTATATGTGTGCAGCCTGATCCAGGTTGATATCACTTTAGATATCTATGAATTTACGTGTACATTCTTTTGCTGTTCCTTCTCGTTGGAACAATAACTAAAAAGCAGAAATACAAATTTACATATGCAGAATGATAATTATTATACCTTACAGTGTTGTGTGATTACCTAAATAAAAATATAAGATCTCAGGTTTTAATATTTTAAAGTTAGTCCTAAAAAACAAATTCCAAGAAAATCTATACATGTGTATAGAAGTTATTATCAAAATAATTAAATATTGCAGATAAGATATATCATGAGTGCGTTTGTATTCTACACATTTGCTTTATTTCTCGAATATTATTTTTTCTATTAATAACAATTCTTTCCACCTTTCGAAAACTTATTTTAATTTGGTTAGGGAAAAATTAACCTTTACTTTTTTGTGCTTTTAATTCTCGAGATATTAAAACATGTATGGGTACGGGGCCTGTTGCTTTAATAAGATGTAGTTAACATAGCATTAGTCCTCTTTTGTATGACAGAATATTAAATTAAAAAGTGTGATCCCGTATTTTAGCTGTGTGGAATGATGTACGTAATCAGCAGGCAATGCCCTGTCAGTGCGCTAATTCAACTTTCTGCTAAAAGAAGTGTAGATTAATGGATAAAGGAGGTCTGTGGTAGGGTCACACTGATATGGATTCAACGTGTACAGCAGCTTGTCAGATGCCTGCTTGGATTAAATCTAACCTTTCTTGTTGAAAGGTTGCCATTTACCCTATTCTTTAGTGGGCCTCAATTTATTTTATCCTACTATTTCCACATAAAAATTATCATTTATTTGCTTTCCTGAGCAAAGTGGAGAACCGGCTCCCTTTCTCCGAGGACCGGCGAGAGAATGAACGGGAAAATTTAAGAGAAATACTGCCATTTAAAAAAAATTCTACAGGAGAAACAGACTTAATTTAAAAAAAAAAAAAGGCCATTTGTTAAGTAAAATGATTTCAATTTAAGGAAACTTTGAACAAAGGGTTTCTTTCGAAAATGAATGAAGTTTTGTTAAGATTTTTTTTTTTTTAAATTAAAAATGTAAAACATGGATTTTCTGAAAAATTTTACTTATATCCAGCAAAATTCTTCCCGCTTCATTTTTAAAAAAAAAGGCTGCCCTCTATAAAGGTGTTTTTGGTGCATTAAATTTAATTCCACACTATTTTCCAATAATAAAACGTAAAGTTCACTGTCCATTCCTATCTTTACCTTTATCTGCATGCCCTGCATTTAAAAAACTTAGGGAAAAATCAATCAAATGTCAATTCACTTTAAATCAAAAATTTTTTGTTTATTATTATTTTGCTCCCACATATATTTATTATGCACGGTTTGCTTTTTTCCTAACATATACGGGTGGTTATCTGTGATCTTTTTTCAAAAGGGGCCATTCAGAAATATTTATAGTAGACTAAAAACCCTGCCCCCTTTTTTTTGTTTTTTTTTTTAAAAAAATTTTCCCCCAACCCCCCAAAAAAAATTTTTAAAAAAATTTAAAAAAAACCCCCCCCAAAAAAAAAAAAAAAAGGGGGGGGTTTTTTTTTTCCCCCGGCCCCCCTTTTTTTGGGGAAATTCCCCCCCGGGGGGAAAAGGCCCCCCAAAATTTTCCCTTAAAAGGGTTTTGACCTTTTTTGGGGCCGGTTACCCAAAATTTTTTTGGGGGGGAAAAACCCCCCCTTTTCCCCCCTTTTTTCCCCGGGGGAAAAAAAAATTTTTTTTAAAAAAAGGGGGGGAAAAAATTTTTTTCCCCTCTTAACCCCCGGGGTTTTTTTTGGGGGGGGCCCAGCCCCCCCCCCTTTTCCCCCCTTCCAAAAAAAAAAAAAAATTTTTTGGGGGAAACCCTTTTTTTGGGGAAGGGGGGAACCTTTCCCTTTTTTTTTTAAAAAAAAAATTTTTTCCCCCCCAAAAAAAACCCCCCCCCCCCCGGGGGGGGTTGGGGGGGAAAATGTTTTTTTTTTTACTTTTTTTTTAAAAAGGGGGCAAAAAAAAAAAGGGGGGGGGAAAAAAAACCAACCCCCCTTTTTCCCCCCCCCCCTTTTTTTTTCCCCCCTTTTTTAAAAAAAATTTTTTTTTCCCCTTTTTGGGGCCCAAAGAGGGGGGGGGTTTTAATTTTAAAATTTTCCCCCGGGGAAAAAAAAACCCTTTTTTTCCCCTTTTTTTTTAAAAATTTTTTTCCCCTTTCCCCCCCGGGGAAAAAAGGGAAGGGAAAAACCCCAGGGCAGTTTTTTTGGGGGGGGGGGGAAAACCCCCTTTAAAAATTTTAAAACCCTTTTTAAAAAAAAAAACCAAGCCCCAAAGGGAAAGTTTTTGGGGGGGTGGGCCCCTTTTCCCCCCCAAACCCCCCCC
This sequence comes from Allobates femoralis, assembly GCA_033576535.1. Classification (NCBI taxonomy): domain Eukaryota; kingdom Metazoa; phylum Chordata; class Amphibia; order Anura; family Aromobatidae; genus Allobates; species Allobates femoralis. Next base: position 324,497,536 of record JARQOC010000004.1, on the reverse strand, counting down.
TTTAAACCCCCCCCCCCGGGGGGGGGGAAAAAAGTCCCCCCCCCGGGGGCTTTTCGGGGGCCCCCAAAAAAGGTTTAAGGGGGGAAAAACCCCTTTTTAAAAAACCCTTTTTCCCAAAAAACCCCCCCCCCCCTTTCCCCTTTTTTCCCGGGCCCCTTTTAAAGGGAAAAAAAAAAAGGGGGGTTTTTTGGGTTTACCCCGGGCCTTTTTCCCCCCCGGGGGGGGTTAAAACCCGGGTTAAATTCCCCCCTTTTTTTTAAAAAATTTTTTTTTTTGGTTTTTGGGAAAAAAAAAAAGGGGGGGAAAATTTTTTTTTGGGGGGGGGGGTTTAAAAAAAAAAATTTTTAACCCCCCCCCTTTTTTTTTTTTTAAAAAAAAAAAGGGGGGGTTTTTTTAAAAAAGGGGGTTTTTTGGGGGGGTTTTTTTTTAAAAAGGGGAAAGGGCTTTTTAACCCAAAAAAAAAATTTTTTTTTTTTTAAAAAAGGGGGGGGTTTTTAAAAAGGGAAAATCCCCCTTTTTTAAAAATTTCCCCCGGAAAAAAATTGGGGGGGGGGGGAAAAAAAACCTTTTTTAAAAAAAAAAGGTTTTAAAAATTAAAAAAAAAAAAAATTTTTTCCCCTTTTAAAATTTTTTTTTTGGGAAAAAAAAAGGGGGTTTTTTGGGGAACATTTTGGATTTTGGGGGGGGGGGAAAAAAAAAAAATTTTTTAAAAAAAACCAAAAAATTTTTAAAAAATTTTTTTTTTAAAAAAATTTTTTTAAAATTTTTTTTGGGGCCCCCCTTTTTTTTTTTTTTTTCCCCCCCCCCAAAAAAACCCCCCCCCCCGGGGGGCCCCCCCCCCCCCGGGGGGTTTTTTTAAAAAAAAAAAATTAATTTTTTCCCAAAAAAAACCCAAAAAAAATTTTTGGAAAAGGGGGGGAAATTTAATTTTTTAAAAAAAAGGGGGGTTTAAAAAAGGATTTTTTTTTTGGGGGGGGGGGGTTTTTTTCCCCAAAAACCAAAAATTAAAAAAAAAATTTTTTTTTAAAAAAAATTTTTAATTTTTTTTTAAAAAAAAAAAAAAAAAAAAAGG
>JARQOC010000004.1:324408964-324491464 GCA_033576535.1 Allobates femoralis | reverse complement strand
GGGAAAAAAAAAAAAAACCGGGGAAAAAATTTTTGGGGGGGGGGGGGAAAACCCAAAAAATTTTTTTTTGGGGGGGGGGGGAAAAAAAGGGGGTTTTTGGGGGGGGGGGGTTTTTTTTTTTAAAAAATTTTTTTCCCCAAAAAAAAAAGGGGGGGGTTTTTTGGGGGGGGGGGTTTTGGGGGGGTTTTTAAAAAAGGGGGAAGGGGGGCCCGGAAAAAAAAAAGGGGGGGGAAAAAAAAAACCCCCCCCCTCCCCAAAAAAAAGGGGGGGGGAAAAAAAAAGGGGGGGGTTTGGGGGGGGGGGAAAAAGGGAAAGGAAAAAAGGGGGGAAAAAAAAAATTTTTTTGGGGGGAAAAAAAAAAGGGGGGGGGGCCCCGGGGGGGGGGGAAAAAAAAAAGGGGAAAGGGGGAAAAGGGGGGGGGGGGGGCCCCCGGGGGGTTTGGGGGGGGGGGGGCCCCCGGGCGGCAAAAACCGGAGGTTTAAGGGGGGCCCTTTTGGGGGGGGGGCCCAAAAAGGGGGGGGGGGCCCCGGGAAAAAAAGGGGGAAAAAAATTTTGGGGGGGGAAAGGGCCGGGGGGGCCCCCCCCGGGGGGGGGAAAGGCGGGGGGGGAGGGGGGGGGAAACCGGTTTTGGGGGGGGGGGGGGGCCCCCCAAAAAAAGGGGGAACCGGGGGGGGGGGGGGGGAAAAAAATTCCCGGGGGGGGGGAATGGGGGGGAAAAAAGGGGGGGGGGTTCCCCCGGGGGGGGGGGGGAAAAAAAAATTAAAATTTTTTTTGGGGCAGGGTTTGGGGGGGGGCCCCGGGGGGCCCGGGGGGGGGGGGAAAAGGGGGGGGGGGTTTTGGGTGGGGGGAAAAAAAAAAAAGGGGGGGGGGGGGGGGGGGGGGAAAAAAAAAAAGGGGGGGGGGGGAAAAAAAAAGGGGGGGCGGATAAAAAGGGAAAGGGGCCCGGGGGGGAAAAAAAAAAAAAAGGGGGGGGGGGGGGGAAAAAAAAAACCCCCTTTAAAACCCGGGGGGGGGGGGGATTTTTGGGGGGGGAAAAGGGGGGGGGGGGTTTTAAAAAAAAAAGGGGGGCCCGGTAAAAAATTTTTTTTTGGGGGGGAAAAAAGGGGGGGGGGGAAGGGGGGGGGGCCGGGGGGCCCAAGGGGGGGGGGAAAAAAGGGGGGGGGGGGGGGGGTTTGGGGGGGGGGGGGGGGGGCAGGGGGGGGGCCCCCCCCCGGGGGGGGGGTTTTGGGGGGGGGGGGCCCCCAAAGGGGGGGTTTTTCCCCCCTTTTTTTTTAAAAAGGGGGGGGAGGGGGGGGAAATTTTGGGGGGGGGGGTTTTTTTTCCCCCTTAAAAAAAGGGGTTTCCCCGGGGGGGGGGCCCGGGGGGGGGGGGTTCCCGGGGGGGGGGGGGGGGGGGGGTTTAAAGGGGTTTTTCCCCAAAAGGGGGGGCCCCCTTTCCCGGGGGGGGGGAAAACCCCCCGGGGGGGGCCCAAAATTTTTTCCCGGGGGGGGGGCGGGGGGGTTTGGGGGGGGGCCCCGGGGGGGCCCGGCGGGCCTTTTTTTTTCCCCCCCGGGGGAAAAACCCCCCCTTTTTTTCCCTTTTTTTTTAATTGGGGGGGGGGGCCCCCCCCCCTTTTCTCCCCCCCAAAAAAATTTTCCCCCGGGGGTTTTCCCCCCCTTTTTTTTCCCTTTTAATTCCCGGGGGGGAAAAAATTTCCGCCTTTTTTTTCCCCCAATTTTAAATTTGATTTTTGGGGTTTTTTTTAATTTGGAAGGGGAAGGGGGTTTTTTGGGGGTTTTTTTTTGGGTTTTCCCCCGGGGGTTTTTTTTTGGGGGGGGCCCCTTTTTTTTTTTTTGGGCCCAAAATTTCCCTTCTTTTTTTTTTCCCCCCGGGCCTTTTTCCCCCCTTTTTTTTAAAAATTTTTTCCCCCCTTTTTTAAAATTTTTTTTTTTTTTTTCCCCCCAAAAATTTTTCCCCCCCCGGGGGGGTTTGGGTTTTGGGGTTTTTTTTTTGGGGGTTTTTTTTTTGGGTTTTCCCAACCCCCCCCTTTTCCCCCCAAAAAATTTTTTTTTTTAAAAAAAGGGGTTTTTTTTAAAAAATTTTTTTTTTTTAAAAAAATTTTTTTTTAAAAAATTTAAATTTCCCCCCCAAAAAAAAAAAGGAAAAAAAAAAAAAAAAATTTTTTCCCCCAAAAAATTTTGGGGAAAAAAAAACCCCCCTTTTTCCCCCAAAAATTAAATTTTTTTCCCCCGGGAAAAGGGGGGCCCCCCCCCCAAAAAAAATTTTTAAAAAGGCCCTTTTAAAAACCAAATTTTTAAAAAAAAGGGGGGGGGAAATTTTTTTAAACCCCCGGGGGTTTTTTAAGGCCCAAAGGGGGGTTTTTTTTAAAAAACCCCCGTTAGGGTTTTTTTTTTTTTTTTTTGGGGTTTTTGGGGGGGGGGGGTTTTTTTGGGGGGGGGGGGTAATTTGGACCTTTTTTTAAAAAAACCCCCTTTTTTAAAAAAACCAAAAAAATTTTTGGGGGGGGTTTTTTTTTAAAATTTTTAAAAAAGGGGGAAAAAAAAAATTTTTTTTTAAAAGGGGTAAATTTTTTTTTTCCCCCGGAAAATTTTTTTTTGGGGCCCGGGGGAAACCCCCCCAAAAAATTTTTTAAAAAAAATTTAAAAATTTTTTTTTTTTTGGGGGGGGTTTTTTGGGTTTTTTCCCCCAAGGGGGAAAAAATTTTTGGGGTTTTTTAACCCCCGTTTCCAAAAAAAATTTTTATTTGGGGGGAAAAAAAAAAAAATTTTTTTTTAACCCAAATTTTTCGGGGTTTTTTTTTTCCCCCTTTTGGGCGGGGCCCCCCCTTTTTTTTTTTGGGGGGGGGGGAAAAACCTTTTAAAAAAAAAAAGGGGGTTTGGGGGGGCCAAAAAAAAAAAAAAATTTTTTTTGGGGGGAAAAAATTCCTTTTTTCCCCCAAAAAGGGGGTTTCCCCCCCCAAAAAACCCCCCCCCCCCCAAAAAAACCCCCCCCCAAAAAAACCCCTTTTTTGGGGGGGCCCCATTACTTTTCCCCCAAAAGGGTTTTGGAAAAAAAATTTTGGGCCCGGGGGAAAAAAAAAACCCGATTTTTTTTCCCCCCCTTTTTTTTTGGGGGCCCCCCCCCAAAAAAAAAAAACCCCCAAAAATGGGGGGGTTTTCCCCCGGGGGGTTTTTTTAAAAAAAAAAAACCCCCCCTTTTTTTAAAAAAAAACCCCAAAAAAAATTTTTTAAACCCCCAAAAAAAGGGGGAAGGGGGGAAAAAAAAAAGGGGCCCCTTTTTAAAGGAAATTTTTCCGGGGCCCCGGGTTTAAAAAGAATTTTTTTTGGGGTTAAAAAAAAGGGGGTTTTTTTTTCCCCCCCAAAAAACCCCCCCCTTTTAAAAAGGAAATTTTGGGGGCCCCAAAAAAAGGAAAAAATTTTTTTTGGGGGGTTTTTAAAAAAAATTTTTTTTTTTTGGGGGCCCCAAAAAAAAAAAAAAGGGGGGAAATTTTTTCCCCCGGTAAAAAAAAAAGGGTTTTTTTTGGGGGGAAAAAAAAAATTTTTTTAAAACCCCAAAAAAAAACCCCCCCCCCAAAAAAATTTTTCCCAAAAAAAAGGGCCCTTTTTTTTAAAACCCCCAAGGGGAAAAAAAATTTTTTAAAAATTTTTTGGGGGGGGGAAAAAAAAAGGGGGGGGAAAAAAGGGGTTTTTAAAAAACCCCCCCCTTGCAAAAAACCCCGAAATGGAAAACCCCTTTTGGGGGCCCCCCCTTTTTTTTTAAAACCATGGGGTTTTTTTGGGGGGGGTTTTTTTAAAGGGGGGGGGGGCCCCCCGGGGTTTTAAAAAAAATTTGGGGGGGGCCCCTTTGGGGGGGGGGGGGCCCAAAAATTTTTTTTGGGTTTTTTTTTTTTTTGGCCCTTTTTAAAGGGGGGGGGGGGGGGGGGGTTTTTTGGGGTGAGGGGGGGGGAAACCCCCCTTTTTTTTCCCCCGGGGGGGTTTTGGGGGGGGGGCCCCCCCCCAAGGGGGCCCCCCCCCGGGGTTGAAAAACCCCGGGGGGGGGGGGGGCCCCCCTTTAACCCCCCCCGGGGGGGGGGGGGTTTTTTACCCCCCCGGGGGGGGGGAAGGGCGGGGGGGGGGGCCCCCCCCTTTTCCTTCCCCCAAACCCGGGGGGCCCCCCCCCGGGGGTTTGGGGGGGGGGCCCCAAAAAAATTTTTTAAAAAAACCCCCCCCGGGGGAATTTCCCCCCCCTTTTTTTTTTTTTGGGGGGGGGGAAAAAAATTGAATAAAGAAAAGGTTTTAAAGGGTTTTTTTAAAAAAAAATTTAAAAAAAATTTGGGGGGAAAAAAAAAATCCCCCTTTTTTTTTTTTTTTTTTTTGGGGGGAAAAAAAATTTTTTTAAAATTTTTAAAAGAAAAAAAAAAACCCCCCAAAAAATTTTTTTTTAAAAAAATTTTTTAAGGGGAAAAAAGAATTAAAAAAACCCCTTTTTAAAAAAAAATTTTTTTCCCCCGGGGGAAAAAGGGGGTTTTTTCCCCGGCCCCAAAAGGGGGGGAAAAGGGGGGCCCCCCTTTAAATTTTTGGGAAAAACCCCTTTGGGGTTTTTTTGGGGGGTTAAAAGGTTTTATTTTTGGGGTTTTTTTTTTTGGGGGGGGGGTTTTTTTAAAATTTTTTTAAAACCCCTTGGGGGGGGAAAATTTGGGTAAAAACCCCTTTTAAAAAAAAGGGGCCGGGGGGTTTTTTTGGTTTTAAATTTCCTTTTTAAAATTTTTGTTTTTTTTTTTTTTTTCCCCTTTTTTTTTTTAAAAAATTTTTTTTTGGGGGAAAGGAAAAAAAAATTTTTTTAAAAAAATTTTTCCCCTTTTTTTTTAAAAAAGGGGTTTAATTTTTTAAAAAATTTTTTTAAAAAGGTTCCTTTTTTTTTTCCCAAAAAACCTTTTTTAATTTTTGGTTTTTTTTTAAAAAAATTTTTGGGGGGAAAAATTTTTTTGGGGGGGGGGGTTTTTTTTGGGGGTTCCCTTTTCCCCAGGGGGATTGGGGGGGGGGGGAAAAAGGGGGGGGGGGGGGGGGGTTTTTGGGGGCCCCCTTTTTTAAAAATTAAAAAAAATTTTTTTCCCCGGGGGGGCCCCAAAAAATTTTTTGGGGGGGGGGGGGGGCCCCTTTTAAGGGGGGCCCCGGGGGGGGGGGGTTTTTTTCCGGGGGGAAAAAAACAAAATAAGGGGGGGGGGGGGTTTGGAAATTTTTAAAAAGGGTTTTTGGGGGTTTTTTTTAAGGGGGCCCCCTTTTTTTTGGGGCGGTGGGGGGGGGGGTTTTTTTCCCGGGTTTTTGGGGAAGTTTTCCCTTTTTTAAATTGGGAAATTTAATTTTTTTTCCTTGGGGGGGGGGGAAAAAAAGGGGGTTTTTGGGGGGGGGGGGGGAAAAAAACCCGTTTTTTAAAAGGGAATTTGGAAGGGCCCCCCCGGGATTTGGTGGGGGGGGGAAAAATTTTTTGGGTTTTGGCCCCCGGGGTTTTTAAAATTTTAAAAAAGGGGGGGGGGGAAAAACCCCCCCGGGGGGGGGCCCCAAAAAACCCCCCCTTTTTTTTTTTCCCCTTTTTTAAAACCCCCCCCCCCCTTTTTTTTTTTCCCCCCCGGGTTTTTTTTTTGGGGGGGGGCCCTTTAAAGGGGAAAAAAAAACCCCCAAATTTTTTTTTTGGGGGGGGCCCCCAAAAATTTTTAAAAAGGGGTTTTGGGGGAAAAAAAAAAATTTTGGGCCCCAAAAGGGGTAAGGGGGGGGTTTTTTTCCCCCGGGGCCCTTTAAAAAACCCCTTTTTTTTTTTTGGGGGGGTTTTTTTAAAGGGGGGTTTTTTAAAACCCAAGGGGGGGGAAAAGGGGGGTTTTTTAAAAAAGGGGGCCCCGGGGGGGGTTTTTTTTTTTGGGGGGGGGGGGGGGCCCGGGGGTTTTTTTTTTGGGGGGTTTTAAAGGGGGAGGGGGGGGGTTTGGGGGCCCCAAAGGGGGGGGGTTTGGCCGGGTGGGGGTTTTGGGCCCGGTGGGGGGGGTTTTTTTTGGGGGGTTGGGGTTCCCGGGCCCCAAACCCCCCCCCCGGGGGGGGGGGGGGGGGGGGGGGCCCCCTTTTCCCCCGGGGGGGCCGGGGGGGGGCCCCAAAAAGGGGGGGGGGGAAAAAAAGGGGGGCCCTTTTTGGGGGGGGTTTCTTTTACCGGGGGGCCTTGGGGGGGGTTTTAAAAAAAGGGGGTGGATTTGGGGGGGGGTTTTGGGGGGTTTTTTTGGGTTTTGGGAAATTTTGGTTTCGGGCCGGGGGGGGGGAACCAATTGGAAAACCCCCTTTTTCCCGGGCACCAATAAACTCCCCCCCCTTTTATTTTTTGGGGGGGGGGGGTTTTTTTTTTGGGGGGGGGGTTTTTTGGGGGGGGGGAAAAAAAAAGGGGGGGGGGGTTTTTTGGGGAAGGGGCCGGGGCCAAAAAAAATTTTTTTAAAAAAGGGTTTTTTTTTAAAAAATTTTTTTTAAAAATTTTTTTACCCCGGGGGGGTTTTTTAAAAAAAAAGGGGGGGGTTTTAAAAGGGAAATTTGGGAAGGGGGGGGGGGGGCCCGGGGGGGGGTTTTTTTTTTTAAAAAGGGCCCCTTTTGGAAAAAAGGGGGGGAGGGGGGCCCCTTTTGGGGGTTTTGGGGGGTTGGGGGGAAGGGGTTAAAAAAGGGGGGTTTGGGCAAAAAAAGGGGGTTTTAAAACCCCGGGGGGGTTTTGGGGGGGGGTTTGGCCGGGGAAACCCCCTTTTTTTTTTTTTTTAAAAAAAAAGGGGGGGGGGGGCCCCCCCCCCCGGGGGGGGTTTTTAAGGGGGGGGGCCGGGGTTGGGGGGGGGGGGGGGAAAAAAATTTTGGGGGGTTGGGGAAAGGGATAAAGGGGGGGGGGTTTTTGGGGAAAAACCCCCCCCTTGGGGGGGTTTTTTCCCAAAAAAAAGGGCGGGGGAAAATTTTAAATTTTGGGGCCATTTTTTTTTAAAAAAAGGGGGGGGGGGGGGGAAAAAAAATTTTTTAAACCAAAGGGGGGGGGGGTTTTTAAAAAGGGGGGCCCCCCCCCCCCGGGGGGAAAAAAAAGGGGGGGGCCAAAAGGGGGGGGGAAAAGTTTTTTCCCCAATTTAAAAGGGGAAAAGGGGGGGTTTTTTTGGGGGGGGGGGGGGGTTTTTTTGGGGGGGGGGGGGGGGGAAAAAAAAAAAAAAAACCCGGGGGGGGCCCTTTGGGGAAAAAAAAGGGAAAAAAAAGGGTGGGGGGGTTTTTTTTTTTTTGGGGGGCCAAATTAAAAAAATTTTTTTTAAAAGGGGGGGGTTTTTTTTTTTTTCCCCCCCTTTTGGGGAAAAAACCCAATTTTAAAAAACCCCCCCCCCGGGGGCCCCCGGGGGGGAAAAAAATTTTTGGTATTTTTTTTTTTTTTTTTAAAAATTTCCTTTTTCCCCCTTTTTTTAAAACCCCCCTTTTTTTTTTTTTTTAAAAAAATTAAAAAAAGGGGGGGGTTTTTTTTCCCTTTTTTTTGGGGTTTTTAAAAAGGGGCCTTGGGGGCCGGGGGGGGCCGGGGGCCCGGTTTGGGAAAAATTTTTCCTTTTTTCCCAAAAATTTTTTTTTTAAAAAAAATTTTGGTTTTAAAAAAATTTTTTAAAAAAAAAATTTTTTTAAAAATTTTTTTTGGGGAATTCTTTTTTAAAAAGGGGGGTTTTTTTGGGGGGCCTTTTTTTTTTTTTCCCCCTTTTTTTTTTTTCCCCCCAAAAGGGAAAAAAATTTTTTTGGTAAAAAACCCTTCCAAAAAAAGGGGAAAAAAAAAAAAACCCAAAAAAAAACCCCCCCCCCCCCTTTTTTCCCCCCCTTTTTTTTTGGGGGGGGGAAAAAATTTTTTAATTTTGAAAAAATTTTTTTTCCCCCGGGGGGGGGGACCCCCCCCCCTTTTTTTTAAATTTTTTCCTTTTTTAAATTATTTTTTAAATAAAAAGGGGGGGGAAAAAAAAAAAATTTTTTTTTTTGGGGGGGTTTTTTGGGGTTTTGAAAAAACCCCCCCTTTAAAAAAAAAAAAAAAAGGGGTTTTTTAAAAAACCAAAATTTTTTTCCCCCCCAAAAAATTTTAAAAAATTTTTAAAATTTTATTTTTTTTGGGGGTTTTTAAAAAAAAGGGGGGGGGGGGGCCCCGGGAAAAAAAAAACCCCCCCCTTGGGGGCCGGGGGGGTTTTTTTTTTTGGGGGGGCGGGGGGGGCCCCAAAAAAAAACCCCAAAAAAAAAAAAAAAAGGGGGGGGTAAAAACCCCCCCCAAAAAAAACCCCAAAAAAAAAAAAAATTTTTTTAAAAATTTTTTAAAATTTTTTAAAGGTTTTTAAAATTTTTTTTTTAAAAGGGGGGTTTTTGGATTGGGGGGAAAAGGGTTTTTTTAAAAAGGGGGGGGGGGGGAAAAAAATTTTTTAAAAAAACCCTTTTTTTAAAAAAAAGAGTTTTTTTTTTTTAAAAAATTTTTAAAAAAAAAAAAAATGTAAATGAGTTGGGTGAAAAAAAAACTGATCAAAATTTAGAGAAAAAACTTTCAGGGTAACCCCGCAAAAATTTTTTTAGTGTTAATCTGGCCCCCTGGGGGTTAATTTTCCCTTTAAAAATATTGTAGAGAAAAAGCGGGTTTACAATTTAAAGGGGGCAAATCCACACCCAAAGCATTTGGGTACAAAAAATTTATTTTATTTTAAAACAATTGGAAACACCAATTAAAAATTTAAAAAAAATGCAAACAGATGGGAAAGAAAAACCCAAAAACTCAGGGAAGCCTGTTAGGGAGGGGGACCTATTTCTAAAATAACCCATGTAATTTTAACGTGGCACATTTAAAAACAGAGAACCCCGCGCAAAGGGGTAGTATTTGAACCTGAGCCCTTTAGATAATATTGTGGAGGGTTTTTGCAGGAAAAAAATAAGAATACCCTTTTTTTAAAAGGGAAAACCCTACAGAAAAAATAAAAAAATGCATACAAACCCAAAACCCGTGATTTAAAAAAGTTAATGCAATAAGTGCCAAAGTAAACCTTCCCCTCCTTGAATCTGTGAGTGGCCAAAGGCTTTTAAATATCTCCCCTTTCTATTGGAAGTGTTCCAAAATCCTCCTTAAAGGGAAGGGTTTCCAGCAGGAAGAATCAGGGAAAGGTTTAATCGCAAGGTGGGCAGGGGGGTCTGACAAGGGAATTTTTGGGATAAAAACTGTGGGGCCCCTTAAAATTTCTTGATCGCCCCCCTCTATTGGGCTTCTCCCGGGGGTAATTTTGTGGCTATGTTGGGGCTTTCCCAAAAGCCTTATATACAACTGTGTAAATGGTCTTTTAAAACCCGGTGTGGCGGTTTCCCCGCACCAACATGGACACCCGGGGGGAGTTCCCCGGGAATGGGGGGGTGGGCATTTTTTTAAAGTGCTTCCCGGGGGGTTGGGGGCCCCCGGGGGAAAAGGCGGAAAATTTTTACTCTTTTTCCCTAAAGGGGGGAAAAAAATTTTGCCCAAAACCTTTGGGGTTTTCCATTTTTAAAACCCTAAAAAAAGCCAGATTTATAACCTTGGGGTTGAAATGATAAATTTTGGGAAAAACCCGGTTAAATTTTGACTTTTGTAAAAGGGAAGATTGAGGGGGGATTTTAGGCCCATTAAGGGCTTTAAATTTCCAAAAAAGGGTTTCCGCCTTTTCCCCTCAGGCAATTGGGGGAATTTCTGGAAGAAGGGGTGCAAAGGGCCCTAAAATTTCTGAAATTTTAAAAAATTATGTTTTTAAAATATGTTTAACCACAGCAATATTTCCCCCCTATTTGGGGCACCCCCTATATCCCATTGTTGCTAAGCATACGTATTTTACACGACTGTTTTAAATAATTATGATCACAATTTTACTAAACCCCCCCCTAATCAAAAACCATTTTTATTCATCAGAATTTTGGGCGGGTCCCCGCAAATGAAATTCATAGTTTTTAAAAATGCCAAAAAAAGGGAAAAAAAATTAGTGTATAACAACACGATACATTTTTTTTTTTTTCAAACCATTATTTCCCCCGGTAAAACAATGTCCATTTTTAACAAGGAACCCCCAAAATCCTGTCAGGCGTTAATTTTAGAGGGAAGTCAAGGAGGGGAGGAAAATAAATTTTAAAAGATATGCTAACCCCCCAAAGGGCACGTTTATGGAAAATTTTAAAGGCAAAAATGGCCCCTGTATTTTCAGGTAAGGGCCCTTTTTGGGTGTCCCAGATTTTAAAGGGGGTAAATAATTCCAGAAAAATTTTTGGGGTTTTCCCAAAAAAAATTTAAGGAAAAATTATCCAGAGGAAGTATAGGCTCTTTATCTGTGGATCTTGAACAAAAAAATTCAGTTTGTTTTATCAGGAAGGGAAAAAGAAGTTTTTTAAACTTTTTTCTGACAGTATCCCCGTAGGGTCCTCTTTAAAGCCCTTTAAGAGAGCTCAAGCCGCAAAACAGGACTCTCCCCCTAAAAAGGTTTGAAACCAAAAGAAGATTTTCCCAAAAATATAATGGGAAATTTTTAAAAACCAAGGCCAAGGTGGGTAATGTGGAGCCCAAATGGGGGGGGGGTACCTGGTTTCCCCGGCCGGGGGACTGCTGGGGATATCACGGGGGGTCATGGTTCCGGTTCCGCCCAATTTAAAGGGGTTTTGGGGGGGGGGGATTTACAGGAATGCTTGTCATGATGCAAACCCACGGGGTTTTGGTTAAGGGGTTGGGCCCCCGCTGCTTTTCAGAACTCCGGGGGGTGAAAGTTGGGGAGCTGGGGATGTTAAAGGCTCTCTGAAAATAGAGCTCAGTTTCCCCCGGGGGAGGGGGGTAGTTTAAAAGTCTTATAGAAAGGGGGCTAGGATTTTTGCAGGACAAGGGTTTGTAGTAGAGATGTTTGCTGTTTTGAGGGAACACAGGGCTGGGCACAAAAGGGTTTACAAGGAACCACGATTACGGTTTTTTAAGTTTTTTCCAAGGTTTACTGCAGATGTTAATTGCCCGGGGTACCCGTCCCGGGGGTTTGTTTTTTTGGGGCCCGGGGTTTCTCCCCACCCCGGGCCGGGTTTCCCCAGTTCCCACTGCTGCGCTGGTGTTGGTGGCCCCGCTGCCGCTTCAGCTGGGCTGTGGCCCCGATTCTCCTCACAGGTTTCCCCTTTGCCAGGGAACTTGGTCTTTTGTTTGCTTCGGAACCCCCCCGGGTTGAGTCGCTGAAGACATTTAAGATTACTACCTCCCAACCCTATCCCCGGGATTTTCTTTGCTTTCGTGTTTTTAGTTCCCGGGTTTTGATCCCGGGCTCTGCGCTCTTTGGGGCAAAAAATTTTGGGTCTCCTCAGACCCTGGCTTCAGGGCCTTTAAAAATAGTCGTGGGGCCCTGTCAGGAGTCAGCATACCCATTTTAGGTCCTCCTCCTGTGCTCTCTGCACTCAATGAACTGTCAATATTAACTTCAACTATCTACTTCCCCCTCAAAACCCGAAAATTTTCAGGGGCTGCTTGAGCCCCCCCTTTGGCCTAGAGGTGCTTGTGCAGGTGGCCCCTGTTGTGTGGGAAGTTAAAACCCCTTTTGATGTTTTCTGTGGGGCCCTTTAAACCCTTTGGGGGGCCCCCTTTTCCCCCCTTTTTTTTAAAAACAGGGGCTCCCGGGGGGGTAGAAAAACAAACCCAAAAGTTTTTAATACAAAATTAATTTTTTACATTTTCTTAAAAAGTAAAAAATACAAAAAAAACACCCAAAAAAGCTCAAAAAAAGTCCAAAAAATTCAAAAATAGCAAATCTTCCCGGGGGTTTAGTCTATTGCCTCCCGGCTGGGTGAAAATATACAAATTGTCTTTACCCCAAAACCCGTCCGTGGTTTAAAAAGGTCCATAAATAAATAAAAAGTTCCAAATATGCCCAAAAAGTTCATAAGGATAGTTTGTAGGTACTTGGGGTTTTTTTTTAAAAGTTGCAAAAAAAATATAAACACGTTTTGGGTTTTTCTCTGGTTAAAGTTTCAGTACGCCCCTAGGCCTCGGGTCCCGCCCAAAAAAGGCCAAGTCCTTCCTTTCCCTGGCTGCCAACTAACACCAAACTACTCTCACCCTTTCTATTCCCCTTTAACAGTAACGGGGTTTTTAAACTTTTACACAAACATATTTACAAATTTTACATTTAATTTTACATTTTAATCTTTGTACTAGCCGGTAAACCCGGGTCTTGGTTCTTTTTTCTGATCTTTCGTAATGTGGTGTAAATGGGTGTATTTAGCCCGATGGGATAGGTGGATGTTTTACCCCACTTGGGGTGTTTTGGTACTATTTCAGATGGAATCTGACAGTTGGGCTGGGGAAGCCCCCACTGGGGGCCCCCGGGAAATTAAATTCTTCCTTTTCAGGCTCGGGCTCCACTTCGTCAGGCTTTTTGGGGCTTCTTGCTGTACAGGTTCTGGTGGGTTTATTCAACCATTGGGGGGATGCAATATTTGGGAAAATTTAAAATGGGTCCCTTTGTAATTTGGGCCCTGTTTTGGGGAAATCTTCTTAAAACTGTTTGGGGAAAATTCTTCTTTGGCAGGTTTTCCTGTATGGGTACTGTTACTTCTGGTTTTCTTCAGGGTTTCAGGATCGGGTTTTAGATGGTCTTTGCAAAAACCCCCGCCCGTTTTTCCTTTTTTCGTTTTTTTATTTTTTTAGACAGATTTTTAGCAAATTTTCCTTTTTTAAAATTGGTTTGGTTTTGGGCTGTTATGGGGGGGGTTTCCACTGAAATTTTTCCAATTTTTGGTGTTCTTTCTCTTGAGGAAAATTGCTCACCCGGGGTTTTTTAATTTGGGGTTGTTGGGGCAAAGTTGGTTAAAAGGTTCTCTGTTGTTCAATTAGCCCTTTCTGAAGATTTTTCTTATGCACTCTTGTACTTTGGGGATAATGCTGGTTTTAGTAGGGGGATCCCAATTGGATTCTTCAAAATTCCCCGGTTTGGTTTTTAGGAATTCCCATTTCTAAAACAAATTTGGGTGCTTTCCAGGTCTTGCAGATAAGGTAGGCTGGGGTTGCAGTTTTTTGAACTCACTTTGGGACATGGTTTACAAATCTACCCCCAAAACGGGTAATTTTTCTGGCCATTGATTTTTCTCCCGGGCCTGGTAAAGGGTTTTCAAACGGTTTAATCACAAAAAGGGGTTTTTTAAAACTTTTTTTTTTTCCCTAAGCCATTGGTTTGGGGGGTGATAAGCTGTCGTGCGGATCTTCTTACAGGTATATATTGCAGAATCCTGGAAAATCTTGAATCAAAGACTGGACCCCTTTATTGCAAAAGGGCTTTTTCAAGGAAGCCATGAGGCTACGGGAAAGTGTCTGAAATTTCTCTTTTCAGCTGTCTTCCCTGTAGGTCCTTTTAAGGGTACCACCAAAGAAGCGGGGAGGGAAAGGTTCCCCGAGGTTAAGGCCTTTGACTTTGCCTGACCCGCTTATTACAACTTGAAAGTGTTTTAATGCAACTAACTCCCAGTGGTTTGTTTGTTATATGGAAAAGGAGTGGGGAAATCTTGGGATTTTTCTTTGAGGTTGCACGGGGCCCCATTTTTACCCTTCTTCAATTTATTTTTTAAGCCAACCCCGGAATTTTTCCCTTTTAAGAGCCACTTCCAACTTCCCTTTCCCTTTTCCAAAAAAAACCTGCAACCCTCTTTGGTAGACTTCTAAGACCCATTTTTAAAATTTTCTTTGGGGACGATAATTACCCGACTAGTTCATGTTTTTTAGGGTTGGGTGTTCTTCTGCAAAAAGCTTCCCTTGATACAGGAACAAATTGCCTTTCTCTTTCCCGAGTTGTTTTGGGGCTTTAGCTGGGGCGTTTGGTTAGGGTGCACACCTTGTTGTTAAAACAGTTTTTTTTCACTGGCTTCACAGTGGTCCTATCTTGGGGTGTCAGCCAAACCAAAGGTGTGTAAACAGGTTTTTAGGTTGCCTCGTTTTTCTTTGGTAGATGCCCGGGGTTTTTCTTTTCTACCTTTAGAAAAAATTTAAAAATCGGTTGCTCAATTTCCCTTTTCCCCTCCTCCGGTTTCCCCTTCCAGTCTTTAGGTTTTAAACATCCGGGATAAGGCTTTGCGTTCTCGTTCCCTTTCGGCCCCCCCATATTTTATGACAAAATTGTAGTTAGGCCGGGGTATCCCTCGCTGCTCCCCCAAAAGCCCTAATTTTGCTGAAATCCAGGGGGGTTAATGGGTTTTTTATCGGTGTAGATGGTTTAAATTTTTTCAGTGCCAGGTAGTTCTTGAAAGTTCGGTTACAGCCCCCAAAATACTGCCAGTAGTTCTAACTTGAAGGAACTGTAATTTTCCAGGTTTCTTTCTGTAGGGCCAGAGCTTCCTGCTTGGGAAAAGGTTTTTAAACTCCCCCTTTGCCCCCTTGCTTTTTGGGACAGTTTCTGCTCCCCCGTCCCAAAGTTGGTTTGGGATCCGTGTATAGAATGAATGGTTAGGGGTTGGTTGGGGCATAACCGTTTTTAAATTTTTTAGGGAAATGAATTGGGGTAGGAATTTTTGGGTTGGGGGTTTTTTTGGGGGTAATTGCCCCCAAAGGATCCCTTCCCCCTTTTTTCCTTTGGGTTTCCAAGGGTTTGGGGGCCCCCCCCTTCCCAGCCCTTGTTTTTTTAAAAAAAGGGTCCCTTCCCCTTTTTCTTTTCCTCCCACTGGAAAAAAGGGGAAAAAATTTACCCCCTGGGGGGGGGGGTTGGGAGGGCCTTTTTGACTGTTTTTCCTTTTTTTTTCCCCGGGGGGCCGGGGACACACCTACACTCCCATCATTTCTCTAAAGGGATGACCTTTTTGGGTTGAGAAGGTTTGGGACTTTGGGTGGCTTGTTTTTTTTTGGGGTAAAACCGTTAAGGGGCCCCAAAAAACTTTTGCCAGGTTTTTGGTGATGTTTTCTTTATTTCGTCTTGGTGGGAAATCCATGAAAGTATCTGGTACGGGAGGACAGTTTCAAAGTTTTTTTGTCCTAGGCAGCTCTCCCCTCAGGCGTTGGAAAAGGGTTTCCCGGGGGCCCTTGCAGAGCTTCCAAACGGCATACAATTGAACTCACCAGAGGGCCCCTCGGCGTAGTAATGGGTGTCTTTCCTTTTCGGGGCCCCCTGCCCCCGGAATTGCCCGTACCCAATAGTCAGATCAAGGGGGGGGAAAAAAATAGGTTTGCGATTTTAATGCCCGCTAATTTATCCTCAAAACCTAGGGAAGGGATGGGGGCCTTTGTGTGTTGCGGGTTTTATTTGCCGGTAATCATGCAAATTCTCCCTGGTTTACCGTCCTTCTTTCTAACCAAAACTTAAAAGGGCACTGCCCAAAGGGGCCCACAACTGTCCCCTTTTTACCCCTGCAGTTTTCATTTTTTTTGAGCTTTTCTCTAGGGTTTTGGGAGTGAGGGGGGGTATTGGTCTTTACCTCTCTTTTATGGCTGATAGTTACCTGTGGGTTTTAGTGTGCTCTTTCCCTTTAATTTGCCCAAAGTCTAAAGGGGTTTGCTGAAAATTGCTATATTTTTTTACTACCCGGTTTACTCCAGCCCTTTTTATGGGGAAGGTTTTAGAAAATTGGGGGACAACAAAAGTAGGGTTTTGGCACCAATTCCCCGGGTTTTTCCCCGAGCCATTGTCTTCCGCCCCCGACTTGACGGGTTCAAGGGCTCGTCGGCTGTGATGGCATTGTTTTCAACCGGGGAAAAAATTTAGCCATGGTTGATAGGTTTTTGTGGGCCTCATTTCCCCTTTAAATTTTGGGAAAGGGATAATGGATCTTCCCCGGGTACCTCAAATACCCCCTGGTTGTTTAGTATAGGGGTTTACTGAATGTGTACACGGTTTTAAACCCGGGGTTTATAGTCGTGCCCTTTTAAAAATATTGCGGCTCTACACCAGACCAAAAATTTCTGTTTTGGGAGGGTTTTTCAATTGGGGGAAATTTGGGTCACTTACTTGTACAGGGCCCCTTTAAACCCCTGAAAATTTCTACCCGTTGTTTCTTTATCAGGTTCTTTTATTTCTTTTTGAAAAAGCCTTTTTCTGTCCCCGGGGGCTGGCAAATCCGGGGTTTTTTTGAAGACCTTTTAAATTTCCTCCCAAAAAAAAATTTTTTAATTAAAATTTCATTCCCAAATAAAAATTACTGGTTCACATCTCGCCCCGGGAACATCCCACAATTTTAATACCCCGGTTTTTCCCAAATTCCCACCCTTCCCCAAACCGAATTTGGGCATTTTCTCTGAAACCCCAAATTGTGGTAAAAAGTTGACCCCTTACTAGCCCCAAGTTCACTACAATGTCAGTTGGATGCTATTAAAAGTTGAACAAACCCAGTACCCTTTTTGGGGTTTAAAAAGAAAAAAATGTGGGGGAATTGTAAAAAGTTTTTTTTTCCTTTTTTAAGGGAAAACCCCAAAAATTATCCAAACCCCAAATGGCCCCTTTTAAAGGGAATGCCCCAATTTCCAACCCCGGGGGGGAAAAGACCCCCGGAAAGTCCCTTTTTTCCAGGGAAACCCCCCGTTCCAATACCCCCCGGTTTTTAAGGACCCCCCCTTTTAGAGTTTTACCCTTTTTTTGGGCCCCTTTTTTTTTGGCCCCCCCGGCCCCCCCCCCCCCCCCCCCCCAAAAAAAAAAAAAAGGGGGCCCGCCCCCCCGCACCGGGGGGTCCTTGTTTTAAACGGGCCCCTATCCCCCCCGCCCCCCAAATGAAAAAAACCCGGTTTCTGGGGCCAACGGCCGGCCCCAAAATGGGGGCCCCCTTTTTTCCTTCCCCGGTTAAGGGTAAAGCCCGGGGTCGCCCCCGGGGTTTTTTTAAAAAACCTTTTTGCCCGGGGGGGCGCCCTTGGGGAATACCCCCTTTTTTCCCGGGGGCCCCATCCACGGGGGCATCTTCCCTTTCTGGTCGGCCCAAATCGATTTTGGGGCAAAGGTTGGATTTCCCCGCAGGTCCTTGATGAAATTTTTGTCATGGAAATAAAAGTTTTCTGTAAAAGGGGAAACTAGCTTTTGGTTTTAGGGGGGGGGGGGCCTCATTTTGAGATTGGCTCTGTGTTTAGCAACAGTTTTTGACATGGCAAAGATTCCTCTGGCTGCTGGGTTTTCTGCCTTGGGGGCCCTTTGGGGGAAGTTCAGATCCCCGGGGTGCATCTACCTGCTGAAGAGGATGGCTTTTATCCCTTTTAAATCAGCAAATTTTCCCTTTCAGGAATTTGAATAAAACATCATACTCAGCTGTCCTCTGTGAGGGGGGGATAAGAAAGGGCCCCCTTTGGGGAATTTGGGCAATTAGCATTTTGTTTAGCTCCTTTTGGGGGTAAGGCAGGTTCTACTAGTTTAAAAAGCTTTTTAGTGCTTCCTGCAAATTCAAGGGCCCTAGTTTCTGGGGACTTCTTTAGGGTTTTGCCCGAATCCCAAAAACCTCTTTTTTGCCCGGGTTGGGGCAACATAGATTCAAATGCTGCTTTTAGTCCCGCTTTCAAGATCCCCTTTCCCGTGTCCTTATCTGGGGTCTCCCCCTGCGCTTGCCCTTAAATTTTCCTTTTTCACGCCGAACGCTGGGCTTCGCAGGGGTTTCATTTAATAGTATGGGTGGGATTTAGTAATAAAGTCCAAATTTAAATTGGGCCCGGACATTTTTCTCCCGGAAATTTTCGGCATCAGGGAAAAAGGGATTGGGTGGGTTTTCCCGCCCCCTTGCCCCCCGCCAAAACACCGCCGGGGGGGGGGGGCTCCTCTGTTTAAAAGGTGTGGAACTTGCCAAACTGCTCCGCCCCTGCTTTGGCCCCTGGGGTTCTTCCGGGGTTTCGACATCCCGTGCCTTCCCTTTAAAATTAAAGGGCGACCCTCCCGTAAAACGCCCTTTGTCCGGATATCTAACAAAAGGTTTTTCCCAGGGTTTCACCAGGGGTTCTCCTTTTCCCCTTTCCGGAAAGACGTTTAGAGTGCTTTGCCCAAATGCCGCCCCCAATAACACGCCCCCTTTTCTTCCCCCGCGGTGGGGGGTTTCAGTGGCAGAATTTAAAAATTACGTCCTTTTGGTCAGTTCAAATTCAGTTTGCCGCGCGTCCGCCCCAAAGGCGGGGGGAGGTTTTAAAAAAAGTCAAAACACGGCACCCACTGCCCCGGTTTTTCCCGGGAAAGGTTGTTTCCCGTTCGTGACGCCAAAATTGGGAGCCCCCTGGGCGGGGTACTCGGTACTGGACCGGGAGTACTGCTGGGGTTTCACGGGGGTCATGGTCCAAAACCGTTTTCCGGGTTCCGCAAAAAATGGGTTTGGGGGGTATTTATAGGGGATTTTTTGTTTTGCCCAAACCCCGGGTTGTGGTCAGGGGGACCACCGCTATGCAAAAACTTCCGGGGATGATGTTTGGGGGCTGGGGGTGTAATGGCTCTCCGCAGGTTTGAGGGTCGATTCCCCCGGGGGAGTGGGTAGTATAGTTCCCAGGATGGTGCTAAAGGATATTACAGTATAGGGGTTGTAGTAGAGTGATTGTGCTTGTGAGGGGGAAAAAAGGGGGTGGATCACAAAGGGTCACACAGACTCACCCGGGTTTTTAAAAATTTTTTTTCCAAAGGGTTTAAAGGGAGATGTTAGTTGCGGTACTGTCCACGGAAATTTTTGGGGGGAGGGTTGCCCCCCACCCTGTCCGGGTTTCCCCAGCTTTCCCCCTGCTGCGCTGTGTGTGTGGCCTGCTGCCGCTGTAGCTGGGCTGTGGCCCCCCCTTCCCCCTCACAGGTACCCCCTTTGCTAGACAAAATTGAGTCTTTCTGTGTGCTTCTAAACCCCCCCGTGTTGCTTCGCGAGGTACGTTTAGATCTAAAAACCCCCAATTTCCCGGGGGTTTTCTGTGCTGGTTATTTTAGTCACGATTTTGATCCCTTTTCCCGGGCCCCGCGTCCCCTGGGAAGGTTACTCAGTTTTCCCCGATATGGGTTTCCCCTGTTTTTTGTACTCCTCTCCCAGACCCTGGCTTCAGGCCCGAAAATTGGGCAGTGGTCCCTGCAGGAGTCGACTGCACCCATTTTTAAAGGGCCCCCCCTAGTTCTCCCCGCAATCCCAAATGAAATGTCAAAATATCAACTTCAAAATAAATACTTCCCCCTAGACCAGAATATTTCAGGGAGCTGTTGAGCTCCCCCCTTTTGGCCTTGAGGTGCTGTGAGTGTCCAGTGTTGGTGGGAAGTTTAAACCCCTTTTGATTTTTACTGTTGCACCCTTTTTAAACCCCCGGGGTTTCCAAAGGTAAAATTTCTGAAAAAACACAATGGGACATTTTATGTTTTGACCCCAAAATTTTGGGCCCCGGTCAGTTACAGGCCATTTTGGGAACTGCCCGAAGAGCGCCAAAATTTTGCTGCCCAAATTTGGGCCCGGAAGCCCCTTCAGAAGCCGACGAGTAGATTGAACGAGGTATTAAAAATTGAAGGGGGTTCCCCATGTGGGGCCTGTAAAAATTTTGCCCGCTCATTTGGGCCCCATAGGGGCTTCTTCATCAATCCCACAGTAACAGGAAAACCAGTTAAAGGGAATTTTATAAATTGGAAAAGCAAATTTTTTTTTCTAAGCAAAATTGGGTTTTTTTTTTCCCTTCAATAAGTGGTAGGTGGGTTTTACAGGACAAGGAAAATCAGAAAAGATCCAAAAAACATATGTCAACTTTCATTTGGCCAGGGAACATTTTAATCAAGTGTTTTCACCTTGACCTCGGGTTTCCTCACTTTTTTATTTCATCATCAAGGAAGCACAAAGGGGGGGTTTGGGGGCCTTGGTCTGGATACGTTTCCACCCTTTTCCCCGGGGAAGGTGAAAAGGAAAAAAAAAATGTTGCGACTTGAAAACGCGGTGATCCCAAACCCCCCTTAAAACTCTCCAAGGTTTGGGGTAAATTGGGGGAGTCAATTTCCCGGGGTTTTTTTTGGGGGGCTAATAATGTGGGGGTCATTTTGGAAAAATATGATGTTTTACGGCCCCCTTTTTCCCCCTTTTTTGAATTTGGTAAAAACGGATAAAAATTTTTTTCCCCCCTTCCTTAATAAATTTTTGACCCCAAAATTTTTGAGCCACCGGGAAATTTCAGTTCATTTTTTTGGGAAAAATTTTAAACCCTTTTTAAATTTTGAAGGCCTTTTAGAAAAAAGGGTTTGTCCCTTGGGAAAAAAGGAGTACCTTTTTTTAAAACCCCAAATTTTCATTTTTTTCCCTTTTCCTTTTTTAAAAATTTTTGCATTTTATTTGGGGCCCACCTTTGGGGGGGGTAATTGTTTTTTGTTTGGGGGGAAGGGGTAAAAGGTTAAAAGGCGGGCTTTTCCAGCCTTGCCAGCCCAAAGTTAAGGGGGGACCCTACAAAAATAGGGGGTTAAAAAAGCCCCCAGTTTTGGTAATTTTTGGGCCTCCGCTCTGCCTTTCTTCCCCCAAAGGATTAAATTTGCTGAGGGGGGAAAGAAAGCCCCTTGGGTTGGGGCCCCCTTCTTTACAGGTGTTAAAAAAGTTTTTCATTCCCCGGGGGAAAAAAACCCCGGGGGCTTTTTGGCAGGGCCCGGGGTTTTTTCATTTTTTATGGGGGCCACTTTTTCCCCCCCCCCACGTAAATTGGGTTTTAGTTCTGGCCCCCCGGGTACAAAGCCTTTTCCACAGTTTAAACTTTCCCCAAAAACCAAATTTTTTTCCCACGAAGCCAAAGACCTATCTTGGGGGGCCCCCCACACTTTTTCCCCTTTCAGCTTTGCCTTTTTCCCCCCCTTGCGTTATGGGCAGGTGAAATTTTTACTTTTTGGGTTTTTTCTATGGGGTTTTGGGTAGCAAATTTTTGGGGCCCCATGTTCATTACCCTTTGCCCTTGATTTTTGGGGTTTTGGTTAATAATCCCCCACTATTTCCTTTAAAGGTTTTAACTCAATGGCGTCTCTGGTCCCCCCCCTTGCCTTCCCATTTTGTCCATTTTTAAATTTTTTGGGATTTTTCCAAAAGGGCCCCTTTCCCCCAACCTGTATTCGCCGACATTTTTTTGGGGGCCCTTTTTTTTTGGTTTTGTTTTTTTTTGGTTTTCCCCCAATTTTTATCTTTTTTTTGGCCCCCTGTATGGGTTATCGGCTTTTTTGGCAAAACCCTTTTTTTACCTTAAAATGTTTTACGGCAGCACCCCCCCCTTTCCTCTTTTGGTTTTAACCCCAAAACCCCGTCCCCCCCTTGTAGTTTTTTAATTTTTTTGGCCCCCATTTGACCCCCCCCAAATTTTTTGGCTTCCCATTTGGGGCTTTATGCCGGGGGTTAAAATTTGAAGGGTTTTTGAAAAAGGTTTTCCACCCCCTTTTGGCCAAAAAGTTTACCCTATTTCCCAGGGGGCCCAAAATTTACAAACAACCCTTTTTCAAAAAAGCCATGTGGGCCCCAAAAAGGGGCAAATGAAAAGGGAAAGGGGATAAGCGAGGTTTTCAGGGGTCGGGCCCACCGGGTTTTTTTAACCCCCCAAATAAAAAGGGGTTATTTTAAAAGGAAAAAGGAAATTTTTCTCAAAACCTGTATGTTTTTTAAGGGGGATTTGGAATGGGGAAAGGGGGCCCTCCCGCAGGGGGAAAATAATTTAACAGCAGGGAATCCCCAAAAAAAATCCCTTTGTAAAAGCCCGTTCCCGGGGGACAAAAGGTAGGGAATTTAAAAAGGATTTAAAGGAAGTTTAAATTTTTTTGGTCTGTGGGAAAAATTTGGCCCAAAAAAAACTTGGGAAAATTTTTTAAGGGTTAGTGAGGGGGTATGGTTTTTGGGGGGGTTTTCTGCGCAAGGGTTGAATTTTTTCCTACAGTTTCACGCATAGTTTATTTTGGGGTGTTTTATTTAGTTCCCTTTTCTTGAATTTTGCACTCTATCAGCCGAAATTTTAATGCAGGACAAAGCCCCTGTCAACAGCAAAACAGGTAAAAAACAAATTCCTTTAAAGGAAAAACCCTTGAAACAATGAAATGACCACCCCCAAAACCTGTTTTTAAAACCCCTTAGAAAAAACCCCTGGAAAAAAACCTTTATTTACAAAAATAATGACAAGGGAAAAACCCCAACAGTCAAAAATGTGGGAAAAGGTGGAAAAAGGGGGACCAAAATCACAAACAGGGTGGGCCATTTATAAAAGGATACACCTAAATAAAATGGGAAAGGTTGGTGATATCAACTTTCTTTTTGTGAACACATTAGTATATGGGAGGGGGAAATCTTTTCCCATATGGGTGGTGACCATGGGGGCCAAATTTTTAAGTTTGGGAATTTTTTGGGCCCCCAAATTTTTTTTTTCAAAAGGGAAAAAGGGGCATGTGACCATTAAAATATTGGAAATTTTATAAAAAAAACAAAGGTGTTTTCTTGGATTTAATGTAAAATTTTTTCTTTCATGAGTTATTTACAAGTTTATGATCACTTATAAAAAGTGTTCAAAATTCTGGCCCCTTGTGTTGAATTTTCAATGCAAACCTTTTCTCCCACTTTGAACATTTATTTAAAACACCGCAGAAGAAATGCTAGACAAAGGTTCCAGTTTCCCCTTGGGTTTTTGGAAAGCTGCACAATCTAAACCCATAGATCCTAAAGTCCAAGCCTACCGGACCCCGGGACAGGTTTCATACTAACGTTTCATTACGTTTTAGTTGTGCGCAGTGTCAGAGGAAACAGGGGGGGCTTCTTCACCCAAAAAATTGGGCCCGAGCCGCCCGGAGCCCGGGTTAAATGTACAGGAATTTTTTTCCCCCCAATGCCCACCTGGTAGGGGAGGGATGTCTCTGTGGGGGTGGGCACCCCCCAGAGGGCATGGAGGGCAAAAAATTTTATTTTTTTAAAGCTTTTGTAAAATTTTTTAACGTTTGTCATCCCTGCGGCAGGGGAAAGGCAAAATTTTAGGTAACCGGATTGCTCCAGATTAAACATCCGGAGCCAAACCGGTTAACCCCGATAGCGGTTCAAACAACCCCATTTTTTTTGAAAAATGTTTTTCTAAAGCTAATTGCGTTAAAAGCATCCGGATTGGATGCGGTGAAAGCGTTCCTGTAAAAGTGTGACCCCCGCCTAAAAGGGAAAACATTGGCGAAACAAAATGTTTTTTTAGAAACCTGGGCCTCAAAAGAAGAACTAGAGAAGATGTGGAAGGTGAATGCAACAGTGATTTCAGGTTTGGGTTTGGAGCACAAGGAAACACGTTGGGGAAAAATTTGGGTACAACAGATCCCGAAGCAAAATCTGAATCCTTTTGGGACAGAAAAGTGCAGTGCGGGGGAAAGGGAAAAAGGGAGGAAACCTTCGCAAAAAAATTCCCAAAAAACCCCGGCCTTTAAGTAGAGGACCCAAGAATGAGGGGGAAACAATACCACCCCATTGGGGTGAGAAGGTAAATTTTGAAATTTTATTTTATATGTATATTGTTAAAATATGTAATCATTTGTATTTTTGTTCCAGGTAGTTATATGTTTAAAGGAAAATAATATGGAATTCTGTATGTCCTGGAAGGGGGGTTTTTTGGGGGTTTTTTGGGCAAATTTAAATTTTATGTCTAAACCTGTGCTTGAAAATAATAAAGCCATAGTGTATTCCTCTTTCCCATTTACTTGATTTAAGAAAGCAATCCACACTAAAAAACGGTTTTAAAAAAATTTTTATTGTTTTTAAAACATACATGGGAAATTTTTTCAAGCTTATCACATCTGGACCCGACATTGGAATTGTTATTTTTTTTTTTTTTCCCGATAATGAAAATTTTTCCCTGTAGGGGGTTGAAAAGGAGTGCTGGGAGTCCCGGGATTTATAAACCCAGGCCAGAGTTTCGCCTGTGGTTGTGCGATGTTTGCGGGGGCGCTCTTATCTTAGGTTTGGGAGCGCCCGGCCATAAATGGTTTCCCCACAGGGAGGCCCCCCAATCTTTTTTTCTTTTGAATCAAAAGAAAGAATCAACACCGGGTGAATGGATACCAGGCCAAACAATTCAAAATTGAAATTTGGCCATTCCCGCTCCAGGGACTTTAAAATCATTGGGGAAAAGTTTCCCTTTGCCCATATTTGTTTTGTGTTTGGCAAAAACCCCTACGATGGACTAAGGCTTGGGTCACCCCCTGAAATTTTTTTTTTATCCCTTACCAGTTCCCGGGTCCGCCCGCCCTAGGCTTCCCCTTGTTAAAAACGGATTGTACTTTTTGCAATCCGGGGGACCGGGTCCGGTTTTTTGCCTGCGGTTTAAAAATCATGAGGCTGCTTTTTTTGGGGCCCATTGGGAAAAACCCGAATCCGTTTTTTTTTAACATAGGAACCCCATGGGAAAAATGGATCCCCGGGACCCCAAGGACTTTTAAAAATACCCTTTCCCGGGATCGGAAAACGGATTCGGATGGGTTTTTAAAAATTTGAAAAATCCTCATTCCCAAAAACCCCCGGATGCATTTAAAGATTCAGAAAACCGGAAGTGGGTTGAATTTTACAGATTACAAAAAAAGTATGAAGGCACAGTCCAATTAAACCCGGATTGGTTCCTGGATTTGTTTCCTTTAAAAATTTTGGGGCCCTAGCCTTTGCTATGTTGAAAAATTTTTCGTTTTAAGGGGTCTTAATTTCAACTGGTGTTTTGGTTTTTAAACCATTACATTTTTTTCGTGGATACCCTTAAAGTCAGGGTTTACAAAGGGCTCCCCCCCATCCAGCCCCCATTCCTTTGTTGGGTGGCTTTCCTTTTTTAATTTCATTATTTTTTTGGCCCCAAAAAAAACCACCCCACCCAACATGCCGGCCAAAATGCACACACCACACTCATCCTATGTTTTTATTGTTAAAAGTTTTTTTATTTCCTTTTTAAAAAAAAAACAAATAATTGGCCATGAATTTGGTTAAATAAAAAAATTTTTTTGGTATTTTTCTTTGGTTAATAAAATAAAATAAAACCTCAAGCAGCTTGAGGCTTTTTTTGATGCTTTCTGCCCTGCTCAATTCATTTTTAAAATACTTCATCACCAAAAAAGCCTTTGAAAAAAAAAATAAAAGTAATTGCTTCTCACAAAAATCAAAATTTCTCTCAGAAGTGGTGATCATATGTTCAAAAATAAGGACCTTACAAAAAGACTAAATAATTTCCTGATTATTAGCGGGGCTATATGGCAAGCCTGAAAATAATTTATTTAAAATTGAACAAAATGGGAAAAAAGTGTGGGAAAAAGGGGGAAAAGTTAACAATTCTCAAAACTTCTGCTTTTCAATATTGCATATGGGTTTTAACCAAATTTGGTTTTTTCTGGGAAAGGGCGAAAAGAAAAAAAAAACCCTATTAATGAAAAATTTTAAAAATTTAGGCATAAACATTGCAAAAAGCTATTCAGTGGATTACCGCAGTCCAGGCAGCTTTGTGTGTGGCCAGTAACTATGGTACACATCGGGTAACTAAGGGCTGCAATGGCCCGAAGTTCCCGAAGTTACCGCTGGTGGTTACCGCAGGCTGAGCTCTGCTGTAACGCAATCCGGCTACTGCAGGGGCAGCACTGAGTGTGACCCTAGCCTAAGATATATAATAGTATAGGTTGCTCCTAGGATCCAATTGCTCTCCATATTTTTTTTAAACTGTCTTCATATACTTGAAAAAGCAAAGTCAACTAGACTACTCTGGAAGGTAGGTTTTTCTGAATTTACACTCATCTCTTTGTAGGAATAATATGCTTATATCGCTATGTTCAGAAATGCCTAATCTATGAAAATATAAAATGAATTAATATGAAAAGTAAAGGGGGGTAATGATAAAAAAAATTAAAATGAAAGAATTAATTTTTTTGGTTGCTGCAACATTGCAATAAAAAGCAGGAAAAAAAGGTAGGGATGAGCGAGTATAGTCGTTACTAATTGCTACGCACAGAATAGTACAGGTGTTTGGGATACTCAGTACTCACGAGTTTTACTTCTGTTACTCGGAGAGTACAATGCAAGTCAATGGGAAATGTCAGAATTATTCTGCTGGACCCTACAGAGCAGTCTGGGGGCCTCAGAAAAAGGCTGAAATGGATGCATGATTGTTTAAAAGCTGGCAGTAAAAAGCCACCAGCTTTTAAACAATCAGTCAGTTGATGCATTCTCTCCGCCCTGTTCCCAGCCCGGTTCTCCGCTCCCCCACCCGGTCATCCGCTAACCCACCCGGTCATCGGCTCCCCCGCCCAGTCCTCTGCTCCCGCCATCCTTCTGTGAGGCAAGCCCTTTGGCTTTTTCAAAAAGACTGCCGGCTATTCGGCTATTTCAAATGATTAGCTGATCTCCGGTGGGAAAGCGGAGAAGCAGAAGGAGGTGATGTCACACGGGAGCATAAACAATCCTTGTTTTACCGACTTGTTTTATTGCTGGCTTCAGATGATTCAGGTCCTTGAGCTTGATATTAATCATCTGATCATTTTGCTGTCCGGCCCTGGACCCTGACCTATATCGGGGAGGGGGAGTTCTTTTCTTTAATAAAGATGGAGTCACTAATTGTGTTGTGTTTTATTTATAATAAATTTATTTTCTGTGTTGTGTTTTTTATTTATCTGATTACTAGAAATTTATGATGGACATGTCTAATATTGGCGTGACCCCATAAATTTTGGGCTTAGGGCCAGCTGATAATACACAGCTGGCCCTAACCCATTATGATCCAGCGAGCCACCCGGCACCAGGGCCGCTAGAAGAGCGGCCCTGGCTACAGTGCCAGAAGATGGTACTTCTATGAACGTGCTACTTCCTGGGGCGGCTGCGGACTGCAATTCACAGCGAGGGGGGCCCAGAAAGCGTGGGCCACCCTGCGCTGCAGATTCCAGCCCCCAGCTACCTAGTTGTACCTGGCTGGACACAAAATAGGGTGAAGCCCATATCATTTTTTTATTATTATTTCATGAAATTCATGAAATAATTAAAAAAAGGGGTTCCCTGTATTTTTGGTTCCCAGCCAGGTAAAAATACGCAGCTGGGGGTTGGGGACAGTCCGTACCTGCCTGTTTTACCTGGCTGGCATACAAAAATATGGCGAAGCCCACGCCAATTTTTTTTAAATGAATTAAAAATGTTCATATATAAATAAAACGCCAAACACATAAACCTAACCCTAGGGTTGGGGGTTAAAAAAAAACATGTGGACTGCATTTTCTATTGCCAGCTAAAGGTAACCCAAGTTGCTACTGGCTGTTAACTAGAAAAGGAATTCTCCAGCAGACAGCCAAATCTTCATAAAATACTTTTATTAGTACATCACACCCTGTTGAGAAAGGATTTGCCATCTGAAACGCGTCCAGCGTTCCCCTCCTCAACATTGTTTGTTTTATGCACGGTCTAATGTACTAATAAAAGTACTTTATGAAGATTTGGCTGTCTGCTGGAGAATTCCTTTTCTATTTGATTGAAGACTGTTTTATTTCTAATGAAAAAAATTTCTCTGTGTTGGTGGACATGTCTAATATTGGCGTGACCGCATGAATTTCGGGCTTAGGGCCAGCTAATAATACGTCTTAAAACTCCTTGCAGTATCGACCCAGGTGATCCTGAGCTGCACCACTTCAATCCACACCTATTCCCTATTATTCACTGGCTGTTAACCCCCGCTGCTTGGTGTTACCTTCACTTGCAATGGAAAATACAGGGAATCCCTTTGTTTAAAGTGGTTTTACAAAAAACTAAAAAAAAAAAAAAAATTATGTGGGCTTCACGATATTTTTGTATGCTAGCCAGGTACAGCAGGAAGGTATGGACTGCCCCCTAGTCAGCTGGAAACCAAAAATATAGGGAAGCCCTTTTTTTCATTTTTTTTCATGAAATAATTAGAAGAAAAAATTGACGTAGGCTTCGCCTTATTTTTATGTCCAGCCAGGTAGAACTAGGCAGCTGGGGGCTGGAATCCACAGTGCAGGGTGGTCCGACCTTTCTGGCCCCCCCACTGCGAATTCCAATCCACAGCTGCCCCAGGAAATGGCATGTTCATAGAAGCACCATCTTCTGGTGCTGTATCAACCTCTTCCAGTGGCCCTGGTGCCGGGTGGCTCGCTGGGTAATAATGGGTTTAAGGCGGCCAGCTATGTATTATATCAAATAGAGAAGAAATGGAGCCGCACTCAAGGCTTCTGGCAGTGGATATTTATTCAATCTTCATACAACAGGTTGTGCACAGCGGGTGGGAGGACGGGGGGTACTACGTCGTTTCGCGCCCTGTCTTGGCGCTTCAGCGGGTACAATCCTCAGGACGCTGTGACGCATCTGTGGCAGCAAGCACCGAGACGAGGCAAGTGTTACAACAGGAAGCTCATCCTCCACCCCTCCAGGTCGTGAGTTCATGATCAGCAACGCTGCAGTGAGATCCCCAAAGTGAAAGGGGAACGCTGGAAAGGTTGGTGCTGGCCCAGACCTCTCTTCAAAACGCCAGCTATGTATTATAAGCTGGCCCTAAGCCCGAAATTCATGCGGTCACGCCAATATTAGACATGTCCACCAACACAGAGAAATTTTTTTCATTAGAAATAAAACAGCGCAGTTAGTGACTCCATCTTGATTATGAAAAAGAACCATCTCCCTGACGTAGTCTAGGATCGAGAGTGCCACAATGTCCAATCTAGATCCAATATTATCTGGGGGTCTGGACAACTGAGCAACAAGACAAGTACATTAGTGTCTCTAGTTGGAGAAATCGACGCCTCACAGCTCCTCAACTGGCAGCTTCATTAAATAGTACCTGCAAAACATCAGTGTCAACATCTGCCATGAAGAGGCGACGCCATCTGTCAAGCATGTAAACATGTAAGCAGATAATGTGATGGTCTGGGGTTGCTTTGGTGCTGGTAAAGTGGGAGATTTGTACAAGGTAAAAAGGATTTTGAATAAGGAAGGCTATCACTCTATTTTGCAACGCCATGCCATACCCTGTGAACCCAAAGCACACCTCCAAATTATGCATGAACTATTTAGGGAAGAAGCAGGCATTTGTATTCTATCAGTAATGGAATGGACAGCGTAGTCACTAGATCTCAACCACATTAAGCTGTTGTGGGAGCAGCTTGACCGTATGGTACACAAAAAGGGTCCATTAAAGCGAACCTGTCACCCCCTCCAGGCATCTAAAGATAACATAGCCACCTTCTGCAGCACTAAGGCTGCAGTCTGACAAGGTGTCTATAGCATTTATGCTCCCTTGATTCACTGAAATAAAGACTTATATAAAATCTGTTTCAAACCTGATCCAAGACCGGGAGGCGGGTTTTCAAGTGTCTGTCTCCTTCCTCTGTGGTGTCAGTCATCCTTCTCTGCTCTCTGTGCACCACCTCCAGGGCCACCTCCCTGCATTACAGAGCTTTGTCAGCTCTGCTACAACATAAAGCTGCTGGTATAGGAGACCCCACAGTAGTAAATCTAGCAGGAGGATCCTGAGCAGAGAAAGCCTTGCCTGCTACATAGCAGCCTTGAGCTGTCAGCAGTGCAGCAGAGTTGAGTTTGTGCTTTAGATCATAGGCTGAGGAGCAATGCTGCTGTTTACAAGAAACTGAAAGTGAAAACTGCTCAGCTCAAGGGCTATGTAGCAGGCAGTGCTTTGTCTGCTCAGGGTCCTCCTGCTAGATTTACTACTGTGGGGTCTCCTATAACAGCAGCTCTATGTTGTAGCAGAGCTGACAAAGCTCTGTAATGCAGGGAGGTGGCCCTGGAGGTGGTGCACAGAGAGCAGAGAGGGATGACTGACACCACAGAGGAAGGAGACAGACACTTGAAAACCCGCCTCCCGGTCTTGGATCAGGTTTGAAACAGATCTTACAAAAGTCTTTATTTCAGTGAATCAAGGGAGCATAAATGCTATAGACACCTTGTCAGAATGCAGCCTTAGTGCTGCAGAAGGTGGCTATGGTATTTTTAGATGCCTGGAGGGGGTGACAGGTTCGCTTTAAGCCACTCCAACTTGTGGGAGGGGCTTCAGGAAGCATGGGGTGAAATTTCTCAAGATTACCTCAGCAAATTAATAGCTAGAATGCCAAAGGTCTGCAATGCTGTAATTGCTGCAAAGGGAGTATTCTTAGACGAAAACAAAGTTTGAATGAGAAAATTATTATTTCAAATAAAAATCATTATTTCTAACCTTGTCAATGTCTGTGTGGCGCCCCTATGGCATGGCTTCACAGGGAGGTACTGCACCCCAAACAGAAGGTGTATTGCCTCTGTAGCCACGGATATGGCGGACCCTACAGAGTCTGCACCCCAAAACCTATACAGTAGGCCACCTTAGTACAGGGGACCGTATATTCAGTAGGTCCCAGGGGGTGGAGCCTAGAGAGCGGGAGACAGGGAGTCACAGATAGTGTCAGGCAGACGGTGTGAGACAGCAAGGAAGACGGACGCAGGGGACCCTGTGGCTGTGACAGGTCAGCACCTCTTAGGAGAGGGGTGACCCAGATGTAGAAGTGGGTCACTGCAGGACTGGTTGTAGCCAGCTGGAGACCCAGGTCACCACCAGCATACCGGAGCCGAGGCGGTTAGTCAAAGGTCTATCCCCAACTGCAGACCGGCAGGCTGTGGGCCCGACATAAGGGAGCCACAGCACCCCTAAAGAAGTCCAACATCGGTCCTGCAGTTGGGTTCACGACACCGACAAGTAAAGAGACTTTAGGTAACAGACTCCGAGGACTAGAGACTTGACTCAAGAGCGGGAAGCACAGAGAGAGAGAGAGAGGAACAAGATCAGTAACGCCATATTAAAAGGCACCACTGCCACACTCTGGAAAATCCTCCAAGATCTGCAGCTACAATCCCCGTTAAACCAGACCGTACTGTGTACCTCTTCCACCTGGTGCAAGTAAAGAACTGTTTGAGTTGTTCTCGTGTCTGGTCTACTTCCATCCGCAGCCCGGGGAGCTTGTACAGTATCATCGAGGTGAGGACTACTAATCCTATCATCCACCCCGCTGCCCTGAGGTAAAGCTCCACCTGTGGGGAGCTGTACTACCAAAGCTGCATTCCCATCATCTCAGCGGCCGGCCGCAGCGCTGGTAGCCCTATTGCCAGATACCACAGTTGGCGTCATGTTACAAATCCCCCATCATCATCACCCACACCTCGCCACTGAGGGTCCAGGGCATGGAACTGGGAACCAACAAGCCATGATCCCCACTGAAGTGAACCCCCTGTCCCGGTATCCGAGTACCCCCTACCCTGTCAACCGATTCATCTGGATTATATTTTGTATTCATTTTGCAACTTATTTGATAAATGAAAGCATGAGTTTTCATTAAAAACACAAAATTGGGTAACCCCAAACTTTTAAACGGTAGTGTACAGGCAGCCAGAAGCTGCCGCACATACCCTGCTAAGGTGAAACTACATGTCACACATGAACATGAAGTATTATTCATGCTTCCATGTGGCATCACCTCCTCCTGCTCCTCCACTCTCCCACTGGCTATTTCATTTGATTGTTTGAAATAGCTGGCAGTCTTTTTATATAAGCCAGCTTGCTCGCTTTGCAGAAGGAGGGGAGGATCTGGTAGGAGAGCGGAAGACCGGGCGGGGAAGTGGTGAAACGGGTGTGGGAGTCGAGGACAGGGAGAGGGAGTGGATGACTGGGTGGCGTAGTAGAGGACCGGGCGAGGAACAGGGCGGGGAGCATGCATCAGTTGAATGATTGTTTAAAAGCTGGCTTTTAAACAATCATTCACATATTTCTGCTTTTTCCTGAGGTCCCCAGACCACTTGTAGGGTCCAACAAACGATAACTCGCATTTCCCATTGACTTGCAATGGACTCACTACTTGTAATGAATACCCAAGTATTAGGATCTACTCGTTACGAGTATAGCGAGTCCGAATATTTCACTACTCGCTCATTCCTAGTAAGAAGTGATGAAAACATTGCATCTAGTGATGAGCGAGTATACTTGTTACTATTCACTATTTACACGAATAGTACGGCATTCGGGATACACGGGATTCGGGATTTTATTATAGCGCAGGTCTTAGCACTATCCATAGCAACAGCGGTTACTATGGCAATGGTGACCATATGACAGCACTGAGATCTGCACTATAGTAAAGATTCTTATTTGCTGGGTCTAACTTGGCCTGACATTTAGAATCTCAGGGCTTAATGAGTTGCCCGCCAGGGCCGTGGGGTACTCGGGACCAATCCCCTTCAGTCTCTGTTGCCTGGGGGGATGTCATGGTGATGGCTGTGGACTGGTTCCATGGCCTTGAGCGAAGTCAATAAAAGGGGTGAAAAATAAAACTTGAGAAAGGGAAAGAGTTTGTCGTGGATGTGACGCCAATAGTGGTTTGTGGCCAATATGAGCCACCGCTGTTTGTCACGGTCCCGGGGATGATGACAGGGGCAGCAAGGTGTTAAGCCCTCTATGGGCAGAGCTGGTTATCCCATGGGCCGGTATGTAGTCTATGTGTGATGGTATGGTGGGGGTTGCAGGAGTCATCGTACGAAGAAGTGGACAGACACGGAAAGGACAGTCCGTTTTATCTTTAATGATGTTATTGTTGGTGTAGCTGAGTACTGCCCAAGTCGTTGTTCAGGATCCAGGGCTTGGAGGCGAGTTGGGGTTAACTAAGTCAGGCGAGTTCTGAGGCCTACTTACGGTGTTAGTTCAGATGGGCCTTAGCTGCATAGAGCTGTGCTGTGACCCTCTCTTGTCAGTGTAAGCCATATGACAGGTGGCGCAAGCCCTTCTCTGCTCTGGACCTTTCTCAATTTCTCTAACCCCCTCCTGAGCTCTGTAGTGCGGCTGTGTCTCCTGGCTTTAGTGTGAATGGGAAACCTGAAATTGCCCGCTCTTTCAGTTTGGTTGCTGTATGTAGAATCCCTGATGACCTCGGTCTCTAGTGACTGTACTTCATTAGGTCCTGGGGTGAATCGGCGCTGGCTCCACTCTTTAGACCTAGTTCTGTACTTTCTCAGACCCTCACCACGGGTCTAACACACGGTCAGTCAGTCTACTAGGACGGGCCTAGCTTGGCTGCCATCCCATGGCTATCTTCTACAGTCCTCCCTGGAACTAAACTAACTGGCCCCTCCCCCAGATCAGAATTTATAGGGGACCTGCCCTGAACCCAGGCTTTAGAGCTCCCCCTTCTGTCCTGGAGTCAGGATGGTGATGTGAATGTGCTTACCTAGTGGATGCATTGCCTCACCTCCAAGCTTATATTGTGGCTACTGGACCCCGGGGCACCACATTAACACCAATTGGCAATGCATATTAACCCCTTATAACACAGCGAGCCACCTCCACCATGGCCACTGGAAGAGCCTGGTAAAGTGCCTGGAAATGGTGCTACGATGAATGCACTATTTCCAGGGACAGCTGTGGGCTGCTAATCTTTGGTGTAGGGGTACTAATACAATAGGAATACCAGCCCTCAGCTGCCTAATTTTACATTGGCTGGCAATTAAAAATAGGCCAGAGCCCACGCATATTTGTTGCTAGCCAAGATAAAATTACACAACTGAGGATGGCAGCTCGCAGCTGTCCGCTTTCACTGAGCTTGACTGAAAAATACAGCGAAACCCCACACATTTTTTTAAAATTATTTATTTATTTAACACCTTATGAAGGCAGGTTGGTTGCCATACCATTTGTATGGCAACCAAGCACAATCACCGGTCCAGATTGTGGAAATGCACTCTGGATGCAACAGCCAATCACAGAGGTGCTCACAGAGTGTGAGCGTCTGTGATTGGCTGTTCTCCTTGCAGTGCAGTGAATATGCAAGCAGCTTAATGGACGGCGCCCAAAGTGATTCAGCGGGGGACTGAGCTGACCTAGAAGTGATTCAGCAGTAGCGTGGGATATTGAGCGGCCCTGGAGCAGCAGCCGGAGTCTGGTAAGCCCAATCTACCTGTTCTATCTATATTCACTAGGTTCTCTCACAGCTGTATGGCAGAACAGTATGCAGACTTTGTACAACCATGCAGTTTGAGCACGATCTCATACATCTCTATCTTTTTACAGCACTCCCAGATCTCGATGTAGTGTCCAGCAGAAAATTACTTGCGTTTCCGATTGACTTACATTGTACTCGCTAATACACAATAATTACAAAATACTGGTTATGAGTACAGGGATTAAGAATATTACGGTACTCCCTCATCACCAATCGCATCTGCATCAAAATGGTATAATTAAAAAAGTCACCTAAGGTGACAAAAAATAAGTCGTCACACAGCCCCGAGTCCCGAAAAATTAGAACATTACAGGTCTCGGAAAATGGTGCCAAAAGCACAATTCTTTTTCTATCAAATTTCAGAAATCTTTTTCACCGCTTAAATGGAGAATCATACTGTCAGGCAAGTTTTACCTTAGTGTTCATGGTAAATAAAAAAAAAACACCAAAACAATTATGGCATTACTCTTTTTTCACAATTTCACCGAACTTGGAATGTTTTTCCCTATTTTGCAGTTTAATAGGTGGCAGAAAGAATAGTGTCGTTCTAAAGTACAACTACTACAAAAAAATAGCCCTCATATGGCTATATTGTCAGAAAATAAAAACATTTTTGGCTCCTGGAAAAAAAGGTAAAAAAAAAAACCTAAAAAGACTAAAACGAAAAATGGACAGTCACCAGGTGATAAAGTGGTTATATTGAGGGTGCAACAGTTTTGTGTTGCCCATTTTGGGGGGTTTGTGTGAATTTAAGTACAATTTTCCCATTTTTTCAATTTTTTGGGCTAGGCTGTACAGTAGTCACACTACCATATGACATACACGAGGATCCCATCAAAATCTCCATACTGGCCGGTGGCTCTATTGACCCACATGCGGCAGCTTTATGTATTTCTATGCAGCTTTTACACTCAGGTTAAAAGAGCCAGGCAGTGTAATGTGAACCGCGCACAAGTCATATGCTAGCGTGATTACAGCCTTATTTCAATACACACAAAGGAAATAAATGTGTATAAAAAAACATGTGTGAGGCTAGGGTCACATTAA
The DNA here is from genome assembly GCA_033576535.1 of Allobates femoralis. NCBI lineage: Eukaryota > Metazoa > Chordata > Amphibia > Anura > Aromobatidae > Allobates > Allobates femoralis. Next base: position 324,456,558 of record JARQOC010000004.1, on the reverse strand, counting down.
CATTAACTAGAGCTTGCGTTGAAAACATAGGATTTGGCAGCATAAACGCGGCGCTAACGCCATGTTAGCGCTGCGTTAACACTGGCAGCTAACTCTAGCGCGGTTCCAATGAGGCCAACTGAATGAAATCTTATGTTATTTCCTAATGCACGGGTAGCACGGTGGCTCAAGTGGTTAGCACTGCAGCCTTTACAGCACTGGGGTTCTGAGGTCCTGGATTCAATTCCCACTAAGGACACCTAGGACAACATCTGCAAGGAGTTTGTTTGTTCTCCCCGTGTTTGCGTGGGTTTCCTCCCACATTGCAAAGACATACTGATAGGTTGTTTAGATTGTGAGCCTCATTACTGATGTATGTAAAGTGCTATGGAATTAATAGCGCTATATAAATGAATAAATATCATATCATATTATTATTATTATAATGCGAGAAAAGACGCTTTCAATAGCGTCTTTTCTCGCGTTAGGAAATAACGAGAGATTTCAATCAGATGCCAGCATTTGAGCCGCACTAGGGGCCGCGTCTCCATAGGTTAACATTTGCAGCGTTGACGCAGCGCTACCATGGCGGTATCACCGCGTGTATGCTGCCAAAACCTATGTTTTTAACGCAAACCCTGAATAACATTTATCTGACCTTAGCCTAATTGCAATAATTTTCTTCGAGGCTGCCAAAACATTCAGCTATGACTGTAAATATGTTTAATAATAGAAAAATGTCATGGATGGACTTTACGGTAATTTTCAAAACAAGTATCAAACCATAAAAAAAATTCTGTTAACTAATAATGTGAATTGGGTTTCTGGAAAACATTCCTCTCCTATCATGACAAGATTCGAGATTTCATTTCTTATCAGCAGTTAAGATTTTACAAGACTTTGACAATGCGAAGGCAACTTGAGGAAAATTTGGCTGTACATCACCCTGTGCCTTTTCAAGTGTGGCTGGTCATAAGAATGACTAATAGGGAGACAAAATGTACAATGTTCATTTTTTGTAGCCAGCTTTATAGACAGAAAATTTATTGATAATGACTAAAGCCCTTCATTTGGGATACTAAGAGCTGGTTATCAAGATTAGCTGTCAAAGAGATTTTTCTTCGGATATAATACTTAATTCTAATTAAAGCTAATTAAAATACTTTAAGTTTAGCAGAATTGTGTATTGTCTATCCTTATTAATATCTACTTACAAATCTGTGCAAACTGTTCATTATTTCTGATTGCAAGAGCTTATGACTATTGACATTGTCAATTTTTATCTCATTACTCATCATTGCTTGTAGTGAGTGCTAATAGTACGTTTCCATAGAATTTGTGTGTGCCGTAATGTAAATTCTGACATTGCTAGTGTCTGTCACTAAACTGCCTCATTCAGTTAATGTCAAGTTGATATATTGCAATGCAAAACAACTGTCATCTAGGCTTTAAATAAATCTGAAACATTATATCAGTCTTATTACTATTTTGCTTAGGATTTTTAACATAAATAAAATCTTTATTCAGAAAACAAAATTTTGTCTCAGATTTAAATTATTAGCAAAAAATGAATTGGTAAGGTGTATTTTTTGTTTAGTAGAAGTTGACCAGAAATAAATATTTCTATTCACCTTGTTTCTGTGGCACCCCTGCAGGGGATTGCCACAGGATCCACCGGTGCAAGGAGGGAATTACACCTTGGTTCACACCGCACACAACACCTTCTACCCCAGACCTGAAGGGGAAGCTCTACTGGCTGCCTTAAGCCAGTTCCCCTTTAAAAGATCCAGGCCTAAGGGGAGAAGTCAGTTAATCACAGGAGTTAGTTCCAGTGAGTGTGTAGAGATTGCTGGAGTGAGGAGCTGGTCGCTGGGAAGGATCCAGGCCCAGGACCAGGGCACACTGACCCAACTGTGCTGCACCCTTGGGAAAGGGTCGGAGGCCAGTGATGAATAGTAGGAGAATCAAGAAAGGGAACCAGAGAAGGTCTCCCTGTAGTACACTCGGACACTGGAGTCCGACGCTGCCAGCATCCATTGTAGCAGTGAAAACCCAGGAGAACCAGGAGGACTAAAAACCCCTGAAAGGTACAACTAAGAGACACTCCAACTGACCAAACACAGGACCAGGGGCTATAAGCGTAATAGGGACCCCGCAGAAGGACCTAATTGTCAGTTTAGAGCAAAGCCCTGAGAGGGAGAAGGAGCGGTGAGTTCAGTCACAGGCAGGACTTACCCCAAACCACAGAGCACAGAGACAGAGGAGGCCTGACAACTTTCTAAGGTGGAAGTCCCAAGTTGCACCCGGGACCTGGTTATTTCTTTGTACTGTACCTGTTACCCTGTCATCAGTAAAAGGTACTGAAACAAAGATCACTGTGTGTGTGCCTGCTTAACCACCGCTATTCACCGAATTGCCTGCAGACAAGCGACTACTACTCCCCTCATCCATCCCCGCTGTCCTAAGATAAAGCTCCACCTGTGGGGAGCTGTACTACTTTGAGCTGCACTTCCATCTCCTCAGCGGCCGGCTGCAGCACTGTTATACCCGTTACCAGGAACTACAGGTGGAGTCACGTTACCAATCCCCTTACCCTCCACCACTCCCGCCATTGAGGGTCCAGGGCACGGGATCGGGGACTGACCAGCCGTGATCCCCTATCAAAGACGCCTTCAGCCCCGGTACCCGAGTACTCCCCTACCCTGTCGACCGCCTCAACCTGGCGTCACGAACAGGATCCCATGCCCAGTAAAACTGGGTACTGTGTGCCAAAAGTTGAACTTTATTAACTGTTTGGGAACTGTAAAACCGGGCCGCCATTACAGAAATTGAACTGCGCCACAGCGCGGGTGGAAAAAAGTGGGAAGATAAGCCCCGCCCCTTCACTCTGCCAGAGATCAGCATAGCGCAGTTCTTAGTTACGGAAAGACCCAAGGTGCTCAACTCCCCCTGCAGAGCCGCCGACGACAGGAAAAATTTGTTTACACCTCACCGGCCGGCAGCGATTAACTAGGGGGGCCCCATTATGAGTGACTCGGGCAATGCACAGGTCCCTGACAGAGGGGATGCTCGGAATGCAGCACCTGGAACAGCAGCCCAAATAATGCCAAAAGCCTTGCCGTACATACCGGGTACCAAATGGTTACCAACATATGAACGCAAACCCGGTACCTTAGCAGCCTTTAAGCAAAAGATGTGTGCAATTCTGGACATGTATACGATGACAGAAAAGCAGTGAGCTACAGTTGTGCTGGGACAATTAACAGGCGCAGCGGAGCTGGAGGTTGAGTCCTGGAGTGATGCTGACAGGGACTCTGCTGCTAAAGTGTTTCATAAGTTAAAAATTGTTTTTGAAAAACGCATACAGTCTGAATTGAGGATGCTGTTCTACCAGTGCAAGCAGAGACCGCAGGATACCATCAGAGACTTTGCCCTCCATTTACAAGGGGCACTCTCGTCCTCAAAGCAGGTAGACCCGGCAAGCGTACTGGAAGAGGACAAAATGCTTGCAGAGCAGTTTACAGAGGGATTGAGGTCAGATTACCATCGCCAACAGGTACACATGTGGATCTTGGATCATTCAACTGTAAACTTTAATGACTTAAAAGATTGTGCTATAACAGTGTTAAGGGATCCAGTGCCTGCAGAACCTGCAATACAATCCTGGCAGGTTAACACCTCTCCCATAGACTTTAAACCTGTTTCTAAAGATCCTGCAAACGTGGAAAGACAAGCTGTAGCATAACTCAGATGATCACTTGCACAACCAGGAGCTGCAGCTAACCAAAAACATGGACTATGTACTAAAACTCTTGCAAGCCAATGCCTGGGGCACCACCACCAAGCAAAATCCAACTAGCTGATTGCCCTGAGGATATCCCATGGATGAGGAGGAAGAACAAGTCGCCCGTGCAGGGGACCAATGCACCATTCCAACATAGACCCATGTCTCCCGTGGAGGGGACCAACGAGTCGCCCGTTCAGGGGACCAATGCACCATTCCAACGCAGAGCCAGGGACTACACAGATTCTTCAGGACAACCCATTTGCCTGCGATCCAACAAACCAGGCCACTTTGCAAGAAGATGTCCTTTAAACACGAGATTCCTGGGCCGAGGGACAGCCCCCAGGAGTAGGACAACCGGACCCATATGACTGGCGTAATCGGTGCGTGGGAGGCCGTCCGTACTTCAACATTAAACTAGAAGGAATCCCCATGTCGGCCCTACTGGACACCGGGTCGCAGGTTACCACGATCCCACATATCCTTTACAAACAATTTTGGCCTGATACTGATCTTAAACCCCCAGACCCCAATTTTTATATTAGTGCAGCTAATGGACAACCACAGGGACAGGTGTGGTACAAAGAAGTTACAATAAAGTTGGGGAGGGTAGAGTTAAAAAGCCAAGGGTTATGTGTGGTAGAGGACAATCTTGATGAAAAATACCCCTACATGGTAATTGGTACTAATGGTATTGAAAACTGCTTTGGAAAAGTGTTGTTTTTACTCCGACAGATTGCTAAGACCGCTGGTTATGGGCGGACGAGAGTCATCCAAACAGAAATCCGAGCCCTCATCCACAAACAACAGGTAAATCTGTCTGGGGGATGTACGCAAGGGAAGAGTACCAATCTGTGTATTAAATTGTGGGGAAGAGGAAGCAAAACTACCCCGGTATGCTACTGTAGCAAAGCTGTACAGTTTCTGCAACAACAACATACAGGCAGTAGAACCTGTTTCCTCGTCTAGTCAGGCGGAGGATAACAACTCCAAAGGACAGCTAGAGGAGTAGTGTCAGCAGTTACACGTAGGAAGTGATGCCACCCCTTCTCACCAGAAGAGCGGAGTTTACCGGGTAGCACAAGAATTCGAACAAATATTTAGTAAGCATCCATTAGATTTTGGGAGGATTAAAGGGGTACACCATCGCATACCCACAGGAGATCATCCCCCAATTATATTGAGACACAGACCTATTCCACCAAATCACTACCAGCATGCCAAAGAGATGCTGCGGGACCGGGGTTATAAGAGATAGCTGTAGTCCCTGGGCAGCCCCTTTAGTCCTAGTCAGAAAGAAGGATGGCACGATGAGGATGTATGTGGATTATAGGGAGGTCAATAAGATCACTCATAAAGATGCTTAACCGTTACCCCGAATAGAGGAGTCTCTTGCTGCATTAAAGACTGCTAATTATTTCTCCACATTAGATCTCACCAGTGGGAATTGGCAGGTCTCCGTTGCAGAAGAAGACAGAGAGAAAACTGCATTCACAACACCAATGAGACTATGCAAATTCAACAGCATGTCACTCAGGTTATGCAATGCACCAGGAACGTTTCAAAGACTCATGGAATGTTGCCTGGGACACCGGAGCTTTGAGAAGGGTGCTGTTATACCTGGACGACGTCATAGTGTATTCCAAAACCTACGAAGAACTCCTCGAACACCTGGCGAAGGTATTTGAGACTTTAGCAAAGTACGGAATGAAGCTCAAACCATCTAAATGTCACCTGCTGAAACCTAAAGTCCAATACTTGGGGCATGTGGTCAGCGCAGATGGAGTAGCACCAGACGCGGAAAAAGTAACAGCAATCCAGGATTGGCAGAGACCAACCACCGTCACCGAGGTACGTCAATTCTTTGGCTTGGTTGGGTACTACAGAAGATTACTTAAGGGCTACACAAAAATGGCAGCGCCCCTACAAGATCTTCTGGTAGGCCAATCTAAGAAGAGAAAATCTTCAGAGCCACCATTAGAATGGGGAGAAGAACAAGAAGATTCCTTCCAACAAATGAAGCAGGCTGTAACCGGTGAGGAAATCCAGGCTTACCCCGATTATAACCTACTATTCGTCCTTTACACCAACACAAGCAATGTAGGCCTGGGAGCAGTCCTTTCCCAGATTCAAGATGTTTGAGAGAGACTAATCGCTTACGCCAACAGAAAACTTCGACCCACCAAGAGGAACCCGGAAAACTACAGTTCCTTTAAATTGGAGTTCCTGGCCTTGGTCTGGGCTATAACATAAAGCATTACCTGGCAGCTTCAAAATTTACCGCCTTCATGGATAATAACCCGTTAACACACCTGGATACAGCGAAGCTTGGTGTACTGGAGCAACGCTGGATGGCCCGACTATCGAACTATGACTTTACTATCAAATACAGAGCAGGCTGCAACAACGCAAATGCTGATGCCCTCTCCAGAAACCCTCAAGTACATCTACAAGGACTTGAAGAAGAAGAGGATGACTTAGAGGAAATAGAACTCCCAGCTTTCCATAAAAGTAGAAAATGGAAAATGGCTGAAGATCACATCTATCAGAACCATCAGACTGTTGCACTAAACCCGTTGCCTCACTATGGAGGTAAGGATACTCAAGACAGGGATTCGACAGTAAGCCTTGTAAAGAAGTTAATAACCCAACCGGATTCCCAACTTGAAAAGAATGCTCCACCAGAGGTCCACTATCTGTGGAAAGAAAGAAGCAGGTTGTTCATCTATCAAGGTCAACTGTGCAGGCTGTATATCAACCCAAGAATACATGAAATGGTATGGCAAGTTGTGGTTCCAAAGAGAGACGTCCAAATGGTATTGGAAGTGTACCACGATGGAGCAGGACACTTTGGATGGAGAAAACTGGAAATATTGTTACGTGAAAGATTCTATTGGATCAGCATGAGGTCTTCCATAGAGAGATGCTGTAAAAATTGTGGACCATGCTCATTAAGAAGAAGAGACCGTAACAGCCAGAAAGCACCACTCCATCCTATCATCACAAATCGGGTTACACCTATGCTCTTACCATGGTAGACCATTATTCCCGATTCCTTGTGGTAGCTCCGGTAAAGGATTTAACAGCTCAGACAGCCGCAAGAACATTTCAAGCCTATTTCTGCAGACCACATGGATATCCAGAACAGGTATTGACAGACCAATGTCCTGCCTTTGAAGCTGAAATATTTCAAGTGTTCTGTCGCCTACATGGATGCAAGAAAATTCGCACCACGCCTTACCATCCTCAAACTAATGGAATGTGCGAAAAGATGAATCACGTGGTAATTGAATTGCTGAAAACTCTTCCCTTAGAAGTACGAAACCAGTGGCCAGAGAAGTTACCAGATCTTGTTGACATCTACAACAACATCCCAGTAAGCTCAACAGATTGTACCACTGCATACGTCATGAGAGCAAGACCAGGAAAATTGGCAGAAGACTTTGAAATAGGCATAGTAGTTCCTGAAGTAGATACTACAGATGCAGATTGGGATACTCGTAGGAAAGAACAATACCAGAAAATACAAGAATGCGTTGAGAGAAGTCTGGAAAAATCTAGAGAAAAACAAGAAACCAACTTTAACAAAAGTGTGCAAGGAACGCCCTTAACACCAGGTGAATTGGTTTTGAAAAGAAAAAGAAGAATACACAAACTAGATGGTCAATAAGAAAAAGAACCATACACTGTGTTACCATCCAGTTTTGATAACCAGAAAACCTGTTTAATCAGCAAGGACAATGGTGAAACCACAGCAACAGTGTCCAGAGATCATTTGAACAAGTGCCCTCAGCGGTTACAACCAGAAGATGTACCTTGTCCAGAACCTGAGAAAGAGAAGCCAAAGACAGTCCAGACACTTATTGGAGAATTACCAGCAGATTGGCCTCAAATAGACGGTACATACCTAATTCCAACTTTGATGTTCCCACCAGCAGTAGAAACGGCAAGAGTAGAGGAACCACCCATTGTACCACAACCAGAGAATCCTGCAATCGGTGTACCTGCCATTCCTTCTGTGAGATCAGGTAGTCGCAGACTGCTACCCAGTTTACCTGTGACACATAGACCCACTCTCAACAAACCTACACCAGAATCACATAGGTCAACACATGTCAATCTAGGACACCCACCACTCACGTACAGAGAATAAGCTGTAAAATGTGGGAAAATGTAAATATGTTCAGAATGTAAATATTTTATTAATGCTATTGTACAGAAAAGGGTGAAGAGTAGACAAAAACAACCCAAACCAGGTACACAACTGCAGTAAGAGGGGTGAGAGGAGTTGGCATAACGAGCTGTCTAGAGAGAGGAAAATCTTGGCCAATAGGTGACCCCAGGGTCAAGAGGCCTACAGCGCTTATGACCCGGTAGAGGCAGTACCTAGGACTCCTACTCCGAGGCACCCGTAGTGTTTGTTGTTGTATTTTTGAACTTTAAGCCTACAAAGACTTTACCTCTTGGACTTTTAGAATTTCCCTTTCATACTTTCAAAAATGGACCATAGCCACAGGACTGGTAGTGGCAAACACCCGTTTAAACACCCTTAAAACAGCCTGCAGCGGATAGACTAGCGCTGTATGGACTGGTTACCCGTTTTCTTATTTATACCTGGTTTTTGTAAATTTTTCATCTTCAAGACTCTGTTCAAGTATCAAATGTAAATAGTTAACCTATGGTATGTTTATGGAAAAATGTTTCAGTCCCAGAGTACTCTATTTAACTAGGGGGGAATGTGGCACCCCTGCACGGGATTGCCACAGGATCCACCGGTGCAAGGAGGGAATTACACCATGATTCACACAGCACACAACACCTTCCACCCCAGACCTGAAGGGAGAGCTCTACTGGCTGCCTTAAGCCAGTTCCCCTTTAAAAGATCCAGGCCTGAGGGGAGGAGTCAGTTAGTCGCAGGAGTTAGTTCCAGTGAGTGTGAAAAGAGAGCTGGAGTGAGGAGCTGGTCACTGGGAAGGATCCAGACCCAGGACCAGGGAACACTGACCCAGCTGTGCTGCACCCTTGGGAGAGGGTGGGAGGCCAGTGGAGGAGTAGGAATTTCTAAGAAAGGGAAACAGTCAAGGTCTCCCTGTAGTACACCCGGACACCGGAGTCCAACGCTGCCAGCATCCATTGTAGCAGTGAAATCCAGGAAGAACCAGGAGAACCAGGAGGACCAAAACCCCCTGAAAGGTACAACTAAGAGACACTCAAACTGACCAACCACAGGACCAGGGGCTATAAGAGGAATAGGGACCCCGCAGAAGGACCTAATTGTCAGTTTAGAGCAAAGCCCTGAGAGGGAGAAGGTGCAGTGAGTTCAGTCACTGGCAGGACTTACCCCAAACCACAGAGCACAGAGGCAGAGGAGGCCTCACAACTTACTAAGGTGGAAGTCCCAAGTTGCACCGGGGACCTGGTTATTTCTCTGGACTGTACCTGTTACCCTGTCATCAGTAAAAGGTACCGAAACAAAGATCACTGTGTGTGTGTGCCTGCTTAACTGCTGTTATTCACCACATTGACTGCAGAGACGCGACTACTACTCCCCTCATCCATCCCCGCTGCCCTGAGGTAAAGCTCCACCTGTGGGAAGCTGTACTACTCTGAGCTGCACTTCCATCATCTCAGCGGCCGGCTGCAACACTGGTATACCCGTTACCAGGAACTACAGGTGGCGTCACATTACCAATCCCCTTACCCCCCCCCACCATTCCCCACTATTGAGGGTCCAGGGCACGGGATCGGGGACCTACCAGCCGTGATCCCACATCAAACTCGCCATCAGCCCTGGTACCCGAGTACCCACCTACGCTGTCGACCGCCTCATATCCAACACTAGATTTTATCTACTATGGAAAAACTCTTTTTTTTTTATTATTTATTAGTTCTTTAGCAATATGTACAGTATTTTTCGGCCTACAAGACGCACCCGATTATATGGCGCACCTAGGTTTTAGAGAAGGAAAATAGAAAAAATTAAACTAAATAATGAGGTCATTCATTCGGAAATCGACTGCTGACACTGTTGTAGGGCTAATGTCCTAAAATTATGCTTTAATGTCCTCCATCCTTGGCCCTTCCACGTATATATTTCACCCATCCTGGTGTATGTCCTCCATTCTTTACCTATCCTGGTATATAAGTTCTCCACCCTGGTAAATGGGGTACTCATCCTTGTTCTATTCTAGTACATGTGGTCCTATCATGGTATATATGGCCCTCCTATTGGGCCAGTCCTGGTCCCCATCCGGGTACAGTTGTGGCCAAAAGTATTGACACCCCTGCAATTCTGTCAGATAATACTCAGTTTCTTCCTGAAAATGATTGCAATCACAAATTCTTTGGTATTATTATCTTCATTTAATTTGTCTTAAATGAAAAAACACAAAAGAGAATGAAGAAAAAGCAAAACATTGATCATTACACACAAAACTCCAAAAATGGGCCAGACAAAAGTATTGGCACCCTCAGCCTAATACTTGGTTGCACAACCTTTAGCCAAAATAACTGCGATCAACCGCTTCCGATAACCATCAATGAGTTTCTTACAATGCTCTGCTGGAATTTTAGACCATTCTTCTTTGGCAAACTGCTCCAGGTCCCTGATATTTGAAGGGTGCCTTCTCCGAACTGCCATTTTTAGATCTCTCCACAGGTGTTCTATGGGATTCAGGTCTGAACTCATTGCTGGCCACCTTAGAAGAATTTGTGATTGCAGTCATTTTCAGGAAGAAATTGATTATTATCTGACAGAATTGCAGGGGTGTCAATACTTTTGGCCACAACTCCTAAGCCCACTCTAGTTTATATTGCCCCATCCAAACACAGATGGCTCTTATCCTGGGCTAATCCTTTGTTTATATGGCTTCATCCTGTTATATATGGCCACCATCATGGATCCATCTTGGTGTATATGGCTCCCATCACACATCAAACAAAAAAAAAATACACCATTATACTCCCGTTCTCTCACATATAGAGAGGTGTGCATTGTCCTTCTCTGATGCCAGCAATTGACTACAGCATGTAAGAAGGGCAGCACATGACTTCTCTGCTATGCGTGCCCATGTATACCGACATCAGCTGCCAACATATCGCTGTTCCCTGCCCAGGATTTTGCAGTGAATATGCATTGTGCTTCTGCAATCTTACTGTCTTTAACTAAATGTTTTGGGGGCTGCGCTTGTGCAGACCACGAACTCCAGCACAATTAAATTGAACATGGTCTGTAGAATTCTCAGGTCTCCACCAAAATGTGCCATCAGCAGAGCATGCTCTATCACATCTTAAAGGTTAAGAGTAGACTAGACTTCATAAAGTGATCATGCATGCACAGCTGCCAACACATTTTGTTAGGGACTAGTGATGGGCGAATCCTAAATTACTCGGAATCGCTTGACTCTAGCGAGTCCGAGCCCAGGACTCGCTACTCGTTGCGAGTCTAGCGAGTCCAATGTTAATGAATGGGGAAGCGAGTAATAGCGAGTAGTGTGAGATTTACAAATCGCAGATGTGTCTCGGAAGCTTCAGCCTGAAGCAATCCTAGTTTTGTCATTTATTTGCATTGGACTAGTTTACTTTGTAAGTAATCACTGGCTGGGAAACTCGCACAGATAAGAGAAGAGTCCTGTCTGCTCAGTGCAGCTCCAGGGTCCTAGAGCCTGCCTGCTGCCTGATGTAGCAGTGCTGAGATTGTTCTCAGTCTGCTCATTCCCTGTGTACAGACATGAATGTCTGTGCACAGAGATGATGTAGCAGTGCTGAGATTGTTCTCAGTCTGCTCATTCCCTGTGTACAGACATCTATATTTATGCACAGGGGATGTAGCAGAGAGGACATCGCGTTTTGGACTGCGTCGGACAGAAGAGGATTTTTTTAATTAAAGATGGAGTCCCTAATGGCTTTTTTTTTTATTTCTAATAAAAAAATTTCTCTGTGTTGTGTTTTTTTTAAAACAATTTAATAGAAATTCATGGCGGTCATGTCTAATATTGGCGTGACCGCCATAAATTTCGGGCTTAGGGCCAGCTGATAATACAAAGCTGGCCCTAACCTCTATTACCCAGCGTGCCACTGCCACCAGGGCCGCTGGAAGAGCGGGGTTCAGCGCCAGAGGATGGCGCTTCAATGAACGCGCCATCTTCTGGGGCGGCTGCGGGCTGCAATTTGCAGCGGGGGTGCCCAGAAAGCTTGGGCATCTCTGCGCTGCGGATTCCAGCCCCCAGCTGCATAGCTGTACCTGGCTAGACATAGAAATTGCGCGGAGCCCCACGCATTTTTTTGACTCCGACTCCGAGACGACTCCGACTCGACTCCGAGACGACTCCGACTCCGAGACGACTCCGACTCCGAGACGACTCCGACTCCGACTCCGAGACGACTCCGACTCCGAGACGACTCCGACTCCGACTCCGAGACGACTCCGACTCCGAGACGACTCCGACTCCGACTCCGAGATGACTCCGACTCCGAGACGACTCCGACTCCGAGACGACTCCGACTCCGAGACGACTCCGACTCCGAGACGACTCCGACTCCGAGACGACTCCAACGCCGAGACGACTCCGAGACGACTCCGACTCCGAGACGACTCCGACTCCGACTCGACTCCGAGACGACTCCGACTCCGAGACGACTCCGACTCCGACTCCGAGACGACTCCGACTCCGACTCCGAGACGACTCCGACTCCGAGACGACTCCGACTCCGACTCGACTCCGAGACGACTCCGACTCCGAGACGACTCCGACTCCGACTCCGAGACGACTCCAACTCCGAGACGACTCCGACTCCGAGACGACTCCGACTCCGAGACGACTCCGAGACGACTCCGACTCCGACTCGACTCCGAGACGACTCCGACTCCGAGACGACTCCGACTCCGACTCCAAGACGACTCCGACTCCGAGACGACTCCGACTCCGAGGCGACTCCGACTCTGAGGCGACTCCGACTCTGAGGCGACTCCGACTCTGAGACTCCGACTCTGAGACTCCGACTCTGAGGAGACTCCGACTCCGAGACTCTGACTCTGAGCCTCTGACTCTGAAATTCATTAAATAATAAAAAAAAAAATGCGTGGGGCTCCGCGCAATTTCTATGTCTAGCCAGGTACAGCTAAGCAGCTGGGGGCTGGAATCCGCAGCGCAGGGATGCCCAAGCTTTCTGGGCACCCCCCGCTGCAAATTGCAGCCCGCAGCCGCCCCAGAAGATGGCGCGTTCATTGAAGCGCCATCCTCTGGCGCTGAACCCCGCTCTTCCAGCGGCCCTGGTGGCGGTAGCACGCTGGGTAATAAAGGGGTTAATACCAGCTTTGTTATACAAGCTGGTATTAAGCTCGAGATTCTTAATGTCAGGCCACGTTTGACCCAGCCACTAAGAATCTCCAATAAAGGGTTAAAAAAACACAACACAGAGAAAATATTTTATTTGAAATAAAAAAAAAAGCCATTAGGGACTCCATCTTTAATTAAAAAAATCCTCTTCCGTCCGACGCAGTCCAAAACGCGATGTCCTCTCTGCTACATCCCCTGTGCATAAATATAGATGTTTATGCACAGGGAATGAGCAGACTGAGAACAATCTCAGCACTGCTACATCATCTCTGTGAGCAGGCGGGCTCTAGGACCCTGGAGCTGCACAGAGAAGACAGCTGGACTCGGCTCGCAAAGAAACAGCAGTTACTTTGAGTTTCCCTGCTATCACTAGCACAGTAGCCAGTGATTACTCGCAGGAGTCTAATGCATACAATGGCAACCCTAGTTTTGTCAGCGTTTCTGACAAAACTAGGATTGATATTGATTTGCATTGGACTCGTGCGAGTAATCACTGGGAAACTCGCAGAGTACCGAGTCCTGCGAGTCCCTTACTACTCGCCGAGTAACGAGTCCTAGCGAGTAGATTCGCCCATCCCTATTAGGGACCTGATGTTTTCAATAAAAGAGAACTGGAGATCGCAGATTGCAAAAGTACAGTTATCACTACTTCCCATGCTCATAATCTCCACCATCTCTCTGTGCAGTCTTCAGTGCAGAGAGGTTAGTAAGAGATTATGTGTGTGGGAAGCAGTGAATATTGTGTAAAATAGCAGTGTTAGCCCCAGCACCAGCTGTTGCCTCCTGCAACCATGCCACTGCTTCCTGTGACCACAAACCACCACCGCCTCCCACAGCCAGGTACATCCAGACTATTAGACACACCCATTAGACACACCCACACATTTCTCCAAAATCTTTTGGGGGATTTTCCTCTTTCAGTCTGAAAAATATGGTTTATTGTAAAGTGTGATCTCCATTTTCTGCTCCAGTACTTTACCTCACAATGCCATACTTCAATTTACACAGTATTTTTTTTTTGTGGGCTAAAAGTCACTCTTTCAAAGTAAGTCTATGAGGGTCTTAATGTGCGGTTTTTTTCGCGGCCGCACCTGCCACAAGTGCAAAACCGCACTTGCCGCACCTGCCGCAAGTACGCCTATACTTTGCATGGCAAAAACCGCAACCGCGCCGCAAGTGCAGCCGGTATGCGGTAATCGCGGCAGATGCGGTTTTTTCACCGCATCTGCCGCAATTTTCAAAAAACGCTGATGTGAAAGGGCCCTAAGAATTATTCTTTTGTTCTTGGAGTGTATCTTAAAGGGATTGTCCAGGCTTTTTATAAAATCTCTGTGTATATTTAGGCTGCAAAAAGCTAACAGTTTGTAATTTACACCCTGTCAACATTTTGCATTGTTACCCAAATATCACTATTCTGCATACGGGGAGCAGCCTCTGTCACCAACCAGAAGCATGTTTGTTTTGGACCCTGGGTGTACACATAACAGCTGGCCCCTCCACAGACTTCTACAAACCCTGCCCACACTGCAACAAGTACTCTTGAAATGAGGAAAGGTGGGTGAGGATTATTATTTATCTCCTTCAAGGGATCTTGAATCCTGGACTTTTTCCCTCCCGACTGACTCATAGTCACTCCAGTCAGTAAATGAGTCTTTGCGGCCCTGGACCTCATCTATGATCCTGACAGTCTCCCTTTCTTAATCTAAGCTACATAAGCTTCAGCAGGGCTATCGCTGAGCAAAGGAGTTTCATTCAGAACTTCACAGAATGGCCACAGACACCAGATAGGACGACCCTGCCAATAGCAGCCATTTTTGTCAGTGTCTGTCAGAAAGGTGGAAAGATGCTCTTGTCCTGTATGAAACTCCTGTATCTTTAGAGGCTGCTATCCACTTTGATAGATGTCTCAAGGATAGACCTGCATTGATCCTCTCTCTGGTGATCATCCTTCTGGAGTGAAACCCCTCCCATATAATCTGATGAACCCGTTCAATAAGGAGGGGCTTCTCTTTAGTCCAGGCCTCCTGTGGTTCACCAAGGTTTGCTTCTTTTAATGTCAAAGGAGTTATTTTATTCTCATTATGTTTTTTTATGTATCAAAGCTGAAAAAAATATCAGAAAATGTCTGACTCGATGTTGTGTGGATGATCACTACCTGGACAAATATATCTCTGTCTGAACTGAAAGAAACAGTTTCTGTCCTTTTCGATAAAAGGGTTGGAGCCAATGTGGTGGATGTTCGATTTGCTCAAACCCTTGGTTTCTCCTGTAGTATTCTAGTTAAACCTATCCTTATATTTGCCATCGATTTTGCATCTCTAGGTCAGGTATGTTTTACTCAGGTAGTGCATAGCTGAAATTCTTTCAAAGGGGTCCTTCACAATTAGCTCATTTCTTGCAATATCTTTGAAAGCCTTCCTACCCCTATTTTACTATTTTACTGGACCTTCTCAGGTTGGTTGTGCACAATTCTGTTGTTAATTTGTAGTTGAGAGAGATAGTTAGGTGAAGTGATTACAGTAAAGATGATTGCCTGAATGTTTTTCTCCCTACACTCTCCATTAAAACCTTAGTCTTTTTTTCTGTCTGGATTTGAGGATGTATTCTCAGAAAAGGGGTGTCACCTATCATGCCTGTGATTACCCTGTTAAATTACTCTTAAAACCAGGTGATACAATCCATCTAACTATAAAAGATAGTCTAAAAAAATTATATTTCTAAAAGCATTGCTAAGAGACATATTAGACCTTCCTCTTCTCCTTTGGCAGCAAAGTTCTTTTTTGTTCAGAGAAAGATGAGGGTTTGCATCTTTGTTTAGACTTTCATGAGTTAAACCCAAATAACATCCCAGACCCTTATCCTCTCTCAGGCTGGGGTCACAGTTGGCATGCGTTTTTGTAGTGCCTTTTAAAAACGCATGCTTTTTTACATGCGTTTTTCATGTCATCATGAGTTTTTTAAGGTGTGTGATGGCTCCCTGCGTTTTTGGCTGCGTTTTGAAATCCGCACCCAAAAATAGTGCATGTACTATTTTTTGGTGCGTTTTGAAAAGCGCATGCGTTTTTATAACATGTGCCCCTATGGAAAACGCATGCAAAAACGCATGTACAATTAGTACCTTTTAGTGCCATTCAAAAACGCATGCGTTTCCCATAGGAGCCCATGTTAAAAAAACGCATGCGTTTTGTAAAACGCTTGCGTTTTTTTAACATGGGCTCCTATGGAAAACGCATGTGTTTTTGAATGGCACTAAAAGGTACTAATTGTACATTCGTTTTTGCATGCGTTTCCCATAGGGCCCCATATTAAAAAACGCATGCGTTTTTGGAAATGCACCAAAAACGCATGGTACTGTCACACATGCGTTTTTGCTATCAACACATGCGTTTTTGCTATTAGGGCATGCGTTTTTTAACATGGGGGCCTATGGGTGCGTTTTTTACATGCGTTTTTGAAAACGCAGATCTCCAAAAACGCTTGTGAAATATGCAACTGTGACCCTAGCCTCATTCCTATTTATTTATTCAGGTTATTGGTGCTAAAATATTTTCTAAGTTGGATCATAGGGGGTACTATAACATGATATGAGATTGCACCAAAATAAAGTTAATTTTGTGTCAACCTGTAATGTTAGTGCATGTTCTAAGACTCTCCATACTTGTCCATCCAAGTCTCTCCTACCACTGGATATTCCTGATAGACCATGGACACATCTGCCTATGGATTGTAATACCAAACTACCTCTATCTGATGGGAAAATGGTGATTTTAGTGGTAGTGGATAGGTTTAGCAAGATGCCAAACTTTGTTATCTTAAGGTGCCTTCACACTGGCGTTCCCCTCCGCAGCGTTCTGCAACATGTCGCGTTCCTGGT
This sequence comes from Allobates femoralis, assembly GCA_033576535.1. Taxonomy (NCBI): domain Eukaryota; kingdom Metazoa; phylum Chordata; class Amphibia; order Anura; family Aromobatidae; genus Allobates; species Allobates femoralis. The sequence continues at coordinate 324,439,583 of JARQOC010000004.1, read as the reverse complement.
GTGGACGAGAGTGTGTGATTTGTGTGCAGGCGTCTGCCTGCGTAGAAATCACTCACGGAAATGAATGGGTGCACATGGTCATGCGCAGTCAAGCACAGCACCGTGCGTCCCCATTATAAACATAGGGACTTGCGGTGCCTGCGATCACATGGCGGTTCCCCTCTGCAAAACGCTGCGGAGGGGAACACCAATGTAAACCCAGCCTTATATACTCTCCTGAATGCCAAAAGTTTAGTTCAAGTATCTATCAGTGAAATTGTGAAGCTTCACGGGGTCACCTCTGATGTGGTTTCAGATCAAGGAACCCAGTTTGTATCTAAATTTTGGAGTTTTTTTTGTTCTCATATGGGGATGCATTTATCTTTTTCTTCTGCACTTCTCTCCAAAGGCAAGGAGAGAAATGGGGGCTTACGTGACATCACAATGTCATATGAGGGCGCCGTCACAGGAGATGTGTATAAACTCTTTTATTTTAACAGCGCCAAACTGGAAACAAGAAAGCGTTGTCTTAATAGTGGACAACCCCTTTAAAGCTGTAATTTCAAACATATCCTGATATTTTTTGTATTGATGTAAAACAATACTGCAGTGAGTAACACATACTAGACATACACTGTCAGTTTCTTAATTCGTTGAGCAAGATTTTAGGCAGCACCAACCCCAGCCTCCCAGACACTGTTTGGGAGGTGTACTGTTTTCCATCACCGCCAATGTCCAGTTTAAGAAGGGTCCATAAGTTCTTGATAGGTTTTAGGTCAGGGGAGGAAGTGGTCTTGTCATTATTTTTTTATCCTTAAGGTCTTTAATGGCAGTGATGTACTTTGATGAATGCAATAGAGCATTGTCCTGCTTAAAAATTGGGACTTTATTGAAAGATGCAGATTTTTTTCTATACCACTACTTGAAGAAAGTATCTTCTACAGACTAGAAGAAGGTTTTGGAGTTCATTTTGAATTTATGCACAACCTGCAAAGGTTCAACTAGTTCATGTTTAATAATACCAGCCTCTAACAGTAGCCCAAATCCACCTTGTTGTCATTTGAGTCAAAGTTTAGCTCTTTGACCATTACTGGTCCAGCCATGGGCTCGTTAATCTGGGCTGTCAAGAGTCATTTTCATCTCATCAGCCAAAGAAACCAATGAAAAATCTGTCTTCAGATATTTCTTGTCCAACTCTTGACATTTCTACTACTACTACTAGTAGCGACCAAGTTTCAGTCTTCCTTACATTATTCCATGTTTTTGAGCAATGAAAATCTTGTATTCCTGGGCACTCCTGGGTGATTGTAGTTCTGGGATATGAAAGCTTTGCCACGCTATTGACTAGTTTGAAGAAAACCTTTCTGTGTTTGCACTGCAATATCTTAGCAATTTCAAGAGAGCTGAATCCTTCTGTTAGACACCGACACACTCCATGCCACAGCCGTGTATGTATACCTTCTCTTCTGGCTTACTATGATGACTTTTCAGCTGCTACAGCTTTGTTCTGCATGACTGGACCTGCACACACCATGCAGGCCTCCTGTTAGGTCCCCTAGTTTGCGCATGCACTTGTACCATGCCGCTTGATGCATTGAAAGGAAGCCAGGTCTCTCTTGAAAAGCCAGCCATCTAACAAACCCACAGGGACCATTGTTCCTAAAGGGCCTGAGAGTTTTCCCTAAGTTGCTTGTGTCTCTCCTAGAGAGGGGTCAACCCCTAACTCTTCCATCCTCTTCTCCAGCAGTTGCCATGTTGGGATATGGTGAGGGGCTGGTGGTGGGGGAGAATGCGCATGGAGGAGGATTAGCCTCTGCGACCCCCCCTCCCAGGACTGTCTGACAGCAGAGCACCAAGAAGAATAGTGACCTCTATCCTGGGCAGCCCTGAGAAAGTTGCAAAATACTTTCTGCTCCAATTAAAGTAGAATTCCCTAAGAAAGGCCTGTAATTGGGTCACTGACCAGTCCCTTAGTAGCATTTTGTCCAGAGAAGGACTATTTTCAGTTGTTTTTGAGCTCTTCAAAGTGCAAGGCTTATTTTTTGCTCATTATATTTTTCCCCTTCCAAATTTAGCACCATTTGTGCTACCCCTTTTGTATTAGTGGGGCTACAGCCTTTGGGCTACAACTCCAAGACCTTAATGGACTCTGCTCTTTATTGAGTCTGCTGATCCCTGTGGGATTTTCATTATATATATTGTGTATCTACTATATAATTGCCGTAGGCACTTCCGTGTCGGACCCCGAAAAGACCGTGGCTTTGTCACTCTGTGTCGTCACCACGTGCGAGCAATGGCCGCGAAGCGGCCATTGCGAGTCGCTGGGCGAAAATCGAACCAGAGGCTCGGCCACAAAGTTAGCGATTTACCGCTCATGTAGCGCGAGCAATGGCCACGAGGCCATTGCGAGTCGCTGGCCAAGTTAGCCATTTACCGCTCATGTAGCGAGAGCAATGCGAGTCGCTGCCTGAGCCGCCGCACCTGCCGCAAGTCCCCCTATACTTTCTATGGGGATTACCGCAACCGCGCCGCAAGTGTAACGGTTATGCGGCAAGCACGGCAGATGCGGTTACACTTGCGGCGCGGTTTCGGTAATCCCCATAGAAAGTATAGGGGGACTTGCGGCAGGTGCGGTTTTGCAGTTATTAGCGATTTACCGCTCATGTAGCGCGAGCAATGGCCGCGAGGCCATTGCGAGTCGCTGCCTGAGCCGCCGCACCTGCCGCAAGTCCCCCTATACTTTCTATGGGGATTACCGCAACCGCGCCGCAAGTGTAACGCTTATGCGGCAAACGCGGCAGATGCGGTTACACTTGCGGCGCGGTTGCGGTAACCCCCATAGAAAGTATAGGGGGACTTGCGGCAGGTGCGGCAAGTGCGGTTTTGCACTTGCGGCAAGTGCGGCCGCGAAAAAAACCGCAGTCAGCCGCGGTTTTTTTCGCGGCCGCACCTGCCGCAAGTGCAAAACCGCATTTGCCGCACCTGCCGCAAGTCCCCCTATACTTTCTATGGGGATTACCGCAACCGCGCCGCAAGTGTACCCGCATCTGCCGCTTTTGCCGCATAAGCGTTACACTTGCGGCGCGGTTGCGGTAATCCCCATAGAAAGTATAGGGGGACTTGCGGCAGGTGCGGCAAGTGCGGTTTTGCATTTGCGGCAAGTGCGGCCGCTAATTAAAATAAAAAAAATTAATCTAATACAAATAAATGTAATTAAAATAAAAAATTAATATACAAATAATAAAAATAATAAATAATAAAATAAATCAAAATTAAAAAAATAAATAAATACAATAAAAATATATATAATTAAAATATTAATAACATTAACTAATTCTAAGAAAATCAAATTACTCAAATAAAAAAAAATTCAATTAAAATAAAAAAAATAATAATATTATAAAAATATTAAATAATAAATAATTACAATAATAAAATAATAAATAATAAAAAAAAATATTCCATATAAAAATTCATAACATTAACTAATTCTAATAAAAAAAAATAAATAAATAAAATATTCATAACATTAAGTTATTCAAAAAAAATGTAAATAAAAAAAAAAGAAAATAAATAAAAAAAAAATAATATAGCTACTATAATCTAATTAACGCACGTTCTAGAATCCCGATGCATTTGCATCGGGCTCACAGCTAGTATTCATATATTTGTCTTTGAGACATATTGTAGTCTGTGCTACAGTAAAAAAAATTATTTTACTGCTACTGTGCTGGACTCTTTCTGCAAGGAGGTGCTTTGATACTGCCCTAAAGAGACTGGCCAAAAAGCCACAGGCCTCTGGCCTAACAGTCTGAGGCATGGAAATGCAAACACTACACAAACTCCTGTAGAATAAGTGCAGTCCTCAAGGGCTGCAAACAGTGCATGTTCTGAGGATCTCCTTAGCATTGCGCAAGGTGCTGGAATCATCACCTCTGCAGGTGATTAAATTAGACAGATTTTGAGAATCTGCATAAATGTTGTTATGGTTAATAATTTATACCTTGTTATGATTATCATTTAAGCAATTTATATACAGTATCTTTGATAACTTGTGCTGTGTCAGGTTTGTATTAGGCTAGGGTCACACTTGCAGATTTTTCATGCTTTTTTGGAGACCTGCGTTTTTAAAAACGCATGTAAAAACACACCTATAGGCCCCCATGCAAAAAACGCATGCCCTAATAGCAAAAACGCATGCCTAAAGTGCCATGCATTTTTGGCATCCGTTTTTGCACTTATGTGAGAACCTGCCTTCAAAAACGTATGTAAAAACGCATCGTACATTAGTACCATTTACTACCATCCAAAAATGCATGCGTATTAAAATCAACACCAAAAAGTAGGTCATGTACTTTTTTTGGGTGCAGATTCAAAAACGCATGGAAAAAAGCATGGGTGCCTTTAACCTAAAAGATGTATGCAGAAATGAAATAAGCATGCAGAAACGCATGCTTATTTTTCAGGCACCAAAAATAAGCATGCCATGTGTGACCCTAGACTTTGCTTGAGGTGTTTCAGCTGTATCCATGTCTCGTGTACTTTGCTCTCAAAACATGTATGTTTTTGGATGATTGCTAAGCCATCCTATTGTGTCTGGAATATCAATAAATATGTGTGGGTTAGTAAATTTCTTTAGACAAGCTATCCACACTGACATACAAGCTGTGTGTGCTTGCTCTCCAAACGATCGACAAGCCTGGATATTTACCAGAACTGGATGTAGAGATCCCGTGCATCTCACTCCAAATTAGCTCTCCCTGGAATGGGATTTCCATGACAATGTCTATCTTGAAGGCAGCAAAGTCTATGTCAGGTCAGAAGTACTGTGTCCACGTTGTTTTTTTCTTTACCTATGCACACGTGGTTCAGATTTATTTTTTATACCCAAAATCTGCAACAAATCTTCAAAGAAAAAAAACCACATTGGCACAACACTTTTGAACTCTCATAGACTTGCTGGCTTCAGGATAGACATGCAGTTTTTGATGCAGATTCTCAAAAACTGCTTCAAAAGAAGCATCAAACAATATACCATGAGCACAAGGGCTTACAACAGTATGGTGGGGCATGTTCACAGAAAGCATCCCCATATGCTGTGCGTGCAGGCACGCAGGCACTGGTGAGTATGTGACAAGCAATGCCATCACAAACATCTCTGAAGTTCAGGCAACGGTGTCACACATGGGCTATTCCACAAGATTGAACTGTGCTGCACCCTCTGACACCACCACTCCTCACACACGCTGTCTCACAATGCTGGAAAGATATATCTGCTACATCTCACTCAATATCTTGGCTTTCATGAGACAGCTAGTGTTACGAGCCCTGATGATGCTCAGAAACCTGACCAATACCCGCATTTGACAGCTTTTGGTCCCCTTTGAAGGCGTTTTCTAGGCTGTTGATTTTGCCTCCCATTATATGAATGGGGTTCAGATGTTCAGTGGACTCTTCGACGATCTATTTGGTAAACATATGCCTGTTCTTCAAAAGGTTCGGTCATCTGCAGTTGGGAGCTATACTATTGTATGTGGACACAAAAGATGGCTGTTTATTGTGTATGTGAGCAAATAATAGGCTATAGTACTTTATGGAGGTAAAAATGTTTTTAGTTCTGTATGAGAGCTACAAAATGGTACATTGCTACTATGATGATTTTTTTGGAGGATACTGTTACTTTATGGGTAGAAAACTAAGGTAGGGTTATGATCATGTTGGGGTGTATCAAGGGAGGGCATGAGGTTTATTTGTCCTAGGGCAGCTGGCGGAGTGGTGTCATCAGGCCATTTGATGTGTTAGTTTGGGTGACTCCCCAGCCCCAGTTTATACCCCACCCCAGACAGGGATTTGAAGTTATCTGAGCTAGCTGTCAAGCATGCTGGCTCTCAGCAATCAAATGACTCGGATCAAGTCATCCGACCATGCTGCTGACATCACTCACCATTACAGAGACGCAGACAATATTGGTGGTAAGAGCTCCGGTGGAGCGAAAAGCAACAAATATTTTATGTAATGGGAGGGATATGAGGGAACAGTATGTGAATAAACTATATGGTTGGGAGTGGGTATATTGAAGCAGACATAATTAGGGAGAGGAAGATGTGTGAGGAGACTATTGAGAGGAATAGTGTGAGGTAACATAGTTGGGAGAGGAACGTGTGAGAGGGCAAGTAATAGAGACTGGGTAGTTAGGAGCAGGCTATATCGAAAGGGAGTAGCATGGGTGCACATTGTAATTATGCAGCTAGGAAGGGGAAGTATTCTTAGGAGGGGGAGTATGATGAAAGGACATCCAGTAGTATTGAAACTGGGCTATATAGGGGGGACACAGTGTGAGAGGACAGTGTGAAGAGGGGGCCAAGTATGGAAAGGAGAGGGCAGTGTGGAGGGCATGTACCATATGTCAGACAGTGTGTGAGTTATATTTTGTGCAGAGAAAACAGTCAGGGACAATGATATATTCACAAGCACAGCATAGGGCAGATATTTTTATTCATGAGCATTATTCGATCTAGTATATTTAAGGAAATCATGTCAGGATGTGCTGCAGAAGGCCAGAGAAGATGGAAGTCTGCAAAGCCCAGCTGTGCACATGAAAAGTCTTCATGGCGGACAAGATGAAAGAAAGTGTATCAGTCCAATCAGATATGTCATCTATAAGATACCTATTTGTAAATGTTTATTTGTAATACTGACTAATTATCTTCTTTATTGGGGTTCCTGTATGGTCAGGAAGATGACTGATAACAACATCTACCAGTATCTTCTTACCATTGTTAAGGAAAGAGAGGGAGTTACAGGTTCATGCAATACAAATGTATATGGGTCTCACCTGGCTTTACAATTGATGTACCATGTACTGATGGTGGTCCTGGTGATGTATATAGGAAAGATAATCTCTCTTCACTGATATCTTTGGTGGATGCTCAGACAAATATGTAATTGTACAAAAAAGGTATTTCTGGAACACTAAAAGAGGAAAAACAGACTCAGAACTCAGAAGAAAATTTATTGGATGGCAAAAGCATTTAAAGACAAACATAAACAGCAATATGGCTTCATATAGCCCTTTTCAAGGTAATAAATGCGGGTCACTTGGATAATTGTCAGACATAAAAAAAAAAAAGAGAACAACCTTAAAGTAGATCTAAATTTTCTGACACCTGGGGCAAGATTTCAGATTGGTAACCCCTCATACGCTTTGATCAATTGTCATTTAACTTCTCATTCATATGCGATTTGCATTCAAAGTCACATGCCTACAAGCTGCTCTTCCTGCTCTTCCTATTTCTAGGAATCTAGATTCACCTCTGCTGTAGGTTACTAGGAGGCACTATAGCATTTTTTTAGTTGAAGTAGGAGAAAGGATGATAAGTACTGAAAAATCAATCAGCCATTGATATCTGTATTAAATTCTCCAAAGACACGTCATGGCAAGAAGAAATTTTCATATCAATCTAGTCCAGTTAAAGAAGAGTGAGATCATCACCTGTGAGTTACCTGTACTGTACATACTAATAATGCATAGAGAATATGCATAGACATAGCTTTGTTTTCTGCGGAATCTGTAAATTTTTTAGTATGATTAGTTTCTATTATTTTTTTAAGGGGAAACATATATCTTTATAGACCCTAACAAAAACCGCTAGGTCTCACTCATCTGAGCAGAGTTTTGAATTTTCTTTGTTGTTTAGGGGACTCACCTGATTAAAATAGAAAAAAATTTAAAGAAAGCAGGAGCATAACTATGGTGAGTGCTAAAATTAACATGTCTACTTAGCTGTTGATGTCTGAAACAACATATAAATCTTTCTGAAATTTAGGAAAACAACAGTATTATAAATGCTTTGACTTGACTACAGCATACAAGTCACACAAAAAAATATTACCGTATTTGCATTTTTAATCACTTGCATGTTGCAGTGATAACTACTTTCTGGCGTGATCACATTTACTTACCGTACATTATAGTGCGATATAGCATCGCCATAGAATGATTAATAGGCATGTGACTTGTGTTCTTAGGAATAAGGCTCACAATGTAAGTCACTTTTATAATGTAAGACTTTGCATCATTGTTCTGACAATGAGTAGACTTTCACTGTTTAAGCTACATTCACACATTGATGCCAGCGTGAGCCAGCAAGTTGGAATAAAGATTTCTTGAATGGCGAAACGAGCAGAGTGGAGCTTGAAACTGGAGAAGCCGGTGATGAGTATATTACTACGCTTACACTACATTTGTTTTTTCACTTGATAAAGGCGCCACTATGGTGCTGAAATACATTGTGAATAAAGGAACCCTTTACTAACATTGTTAAAGAAATGATTTACTGCAGCAGCACAGCCCACCTAATGTGTTTTATCCATCTGGATCTAAAATTTCCTGTAGTATCTATCCACCATCTACCAGACGGCAGCAGCAGCTGTTTATCTTCATCCCTACATAGGAGTTGTGTCTGTGCTACACCACCAGCTGAGCAATAACTAAGCACTTACCCTCTCTACCACACTAGGACATTACCCTATTGTTCGCTCTGTTCCCCGCTCTAGATTTCAACACTATATTAGGGCCCTTTCACATCAGCGTTTTATGCTGATCGCGGCAGTGAAAAAAATGCAACTGCCGTGATTACCGCATAACAGCCGCACTTGCGGTTCACTTGCGGCATGCCCATGCAATGTCTATGAGGTTTACAGTAAGTGTGCGGCAAGTACGGTTTTGGCATTTGCGGCATATGCGGCCGCAGGAAAACTGCGGCTAACCACGTTTTTTTCTCGGCCACAAGTGCCAAAACCGCAACTATACTGCACTTGCCGCACCTACCGCACACTTACCGCAAGCCCCATAGACATTGCATGGGGTTTGCCGCAAGTGAACCGCAAGTGCGACCATTATGCGGTAATCGCGGTAGTTGCGTTTTTTTCACCGCAACTGCCACGATCAGTGTAAAATACTGATGTGAAAGGGCTCTTACACACACATTTAAGCAGGACTAGATGGCGGCCCAATTCTAAAGAATCGGGTAGTCTAGAATCCATAAATAGTTTATTTACTAATAGTTACGGGAGTGCGGTGAAATGAATTGTGTGTATACAGGCGGCTTTGTGGGTAGCATAGTATACAGGTGGCTCTGTGGGTAGCAGAGTATACGGTGGTTCAGTGGTTAGCACTGTGTGGTGGCTCAGTGGTTAGCACAGCGCGTTGGCTCAGCAGTTAGCAGTGAGTGCGGTGACAGTGATCAGCGCGGTCAGCGCAGTGCCGTGGGCAGAGTGGTCAGCGCAGTGCCATGGGCAGAGTGGTCAGGGCAGTGCCGTGGGCAGAGTGGTCAGCGCAGTGCCGTGGGCAGAATGGTGAGCGCAGTGACGTGGGCAGAGTGGTGAGCGCAGTGCCGTGGGCAGAGTGGTCAGCGCAGTGCTGTGGGCAGAGTGGTGAGCGCAGTGCTGTGGGCAGAGTGGTCAGAGCAGTGCCGTGGGCAGAGTGGCCAGCGCAGTGCTGTGGGCAGGGTGGTGAGTGCAGTGCCGTGGGCAGAGTGGTGAGCGCAGTGCCGTGGACAGCTTGGTCAGCGCAGTGCCGTGGGCAGAGTGGTGAGCGCAGTGCCATGGGCAGAGTTGTCAGCGCAGTGCCGTTGGCAGAGTTGTCAGTGCAGTGCCGTGGGCAGAGTGGTCAGCGCAGTGCTGAGGGCAGAGTGGTCAGCGCAGTGCCGTGGGCAGCCTGGTCAGCACAGTGCCGTGGGCAGAGTGGTGAGCGCAGTGCCGTGGGCAGAGTGGTCAGCGCAGTGCCATGGGCAGAGTGGTCAGCAGTGCCGTGTACAGAGTGGTCAGCCCAGTGCCGTGGCCAGAGTGGTCAGCCCAGTGCCGTGGGCAGAGTGGTCAGCGCAGTGACGTGGGCAGAGTGGTCAACGCAGTGCCGTGGGCAGAGTGGTCAGCACAGTGCCATGGGCAGAGTGGTGAGCGCAGTGCCGTGGGCAGAGTGGTGAGTGCAGTGCCGTGGGCAGAGTGGTGAGTGCAGTGCCGTGGGCAGAGTGGACAGCGTAGCGCCATGGGCAGAGTGGTCAGTGCAGCGCCGTGAGCAGAGTGGTCAGCGCAGCGCCGTGGGCAGAGTGGTCAGCTCAGCGCCGTGGGCAGAGTGGTCAGCTCAGCACCGTGAGCAGAGTGGTCAGCTAAGCGACGTGGTTTGAGTGGTCACACACACACACTTCACTATACTTATCACCGGCCCTGCGTCTTCCCCGCCGCCTCGATCCTCAGACGACATGTCACCGCCCCCAGATGACTGGATCCAATATGGCATCTGGGAAGTCACGCGAGACTTCCTGGACGTTATATTGGATCAAGTAGTTCGGGGGCGGTGACATGTTGACTCAGGATGCAGGTGGCGGATGCAGGGCCGGTGGTAAGTATAGGGGTGTGTGTGTGTGTTCCCCTCCCGCTTACCGACGCCATCTTGCCTCACCCTCAACGGGTGTAGCGCTCCGGTGACGTCACCGGACAAAGTGACGGAAGTGCGGACAAAGTGACGAAAGTGCTTTCGGCTTTTATATATTAGATTAGGCTAGGGTCACACTTGGCATGAGTATTTTAAGTGCCTTAAAAATAAGCATGCATTTCTGCATGCTTTTTTCATTTCTGCATGGGTGTTTTTAGGTGCCTTTAGGCACCAATGCGTTTTTCCATGCTTTTTTGAATCAGCACCCAAAAAAAGTGCATGCACCATTTTTTTGGGCTGTTTTAAAAATGCATGCGTTTTTTTGAAAACGCATGCGTTTTTTAACATGGACCCCTATGGGAAATGCATGCGTTTTTGCATGGTACTAAATGGTACTAATGTACCATGCGTGTTTGCATGCGTTTTTGAAGGCAGCTCCTCACATAAGTGCAAAAACGCATGCCAAAAATGCATGGCACTTTAGGAATGCGTTTTTGCTATTGGGGCATGCGTTTTTTACGTGAGGGCCTATGGGTGCGTTTTTACATGCGTTTTTAAAAATGGTCTCCTAAAAAGCATGTAAAATCTGCAAGTGTGACCCTAGCCTTAGATAATAAAAAAAAATATTAGAACTACTTCTGTAAGTGAAATAACTTTCTGGGACAAATAATAATTTTAATTATAGGCTAGGGTCACACTTGGCATGAGTTTTTTTTTAAGTGCCTTAAAAATAAGCATGCGTTTCTGCATGCTTTTTTCATTTCTGCATGGGTTTTTCTATGGGCACCCATGCATTTTTCCATGCATTTTTGAATTAGCACCCAAAAAAAGTGCATGAACCATTTTTTGGGGCTGATTTAAAAACGCATGCGCCCTATGGAAAACGCATGCGTTTTTGCATGGTACTAAATGGCACTAATGTACCATGCGTTTTTGCATGCGTTCTAGAAGGCAGCTACTCACATAAGTGCAAAAAAGTGCGTTTTTGCTATTAGGGCATGCGTTTTTTGCATGGGGGCCTATGGGTGCGTTTTTACATGCCTTTTTAAAAACGCAGGTCTTCAAAAAAGCATGTAAAATCTGCAAGTGTGACTCTAGCCTAAGTTAGGAAAAAAGTTTGAAACTTTAAAATGGCCTTTAAACTTTCCTTGAGCAAAACGCTTGCTGGAAAACCTGATACTGAGAACTCCAGTAACCTAGGGGTACCTTTACACGCCACAACCATAGGAGACAATTTTGGCGGTGATATTTCTCACTGGAATTATCGCCGCCAAATTGCCTCCTTATTGCGGGGTGTAAATCGGGAATTTGGCGGTGATAAAATCAATGTTGCCTGGTTTCGATTTCAATGTTGCCTGAAATCGAAACCAGGTGACATTTGTCTTATCGCCTCCAAATTCCCGATTTTCACACCGCAATAAGGAGGCAATTGGGAGGAAATGTGTCAGCGATAATTCCAGGTCGCAATATCGCTTCCGATATTTCTCACCGCGATGGCGGCGTGTAAAGGTACCCTAAAACTGAGTTCAAAGCCATCAGGTCTAAAAGAAAGTCTTTAAAATTCCTTCACTTTTCAGGTGTTAGGACACCTGCAGGCTGTGAACCTTAGAAGAGTGCCAGAAGAGCAAGCAGCTGTGAAATCCAGGAACCTTAAAGGGAACCTGTCACCTGGATCTAAGTCCCTACACTATCACTACCTGTCCCTGCACCTTCCTAGCTGCTCCCTATCTATCCCTCTCTGAGCTAAATCCGCCCTATAAAACTGCAGAAAAATAACTTATAACTTACAGCAGTCCCTGAGGCTGAGGACTGAGAAGGCGGCGCCAGGCTCCATTCTGCCCCTCCCCGATGCAGCAGCACACGCCCCGCTGGGCGGCGTTATTCTTTCTTCATCGCCGCCTCCTCCATTTGGAATCTCCCACCTGCTTTACACCTATCATGTTGTGGTGATGCGACCTCGATGTGTCCCCTGACCGAGACACAGCATATGGGAGATTGTATCTTCTGCTCGGTAGCAGCACACACAGGGTGAGCTGCTACTGGAGCTAAGTGCTGATTGAAAGCACAGACGCCCAGGTGTGCGGGTGAATAGGAGTTGATATGAGCTGTCCTGGGCTGTGGGGAGGGGGTGGAGTGTGTCAGGACAGCAGCAGGAGCTGCTGGGATTGTATGAGGTTCAACTCGGCTGCGCCCCGATGTAACAGGCCAGACTAACCCACCCGACCAGAATATACTCGGGGTTAAAGTGGCCTAGGCCAGATTATACCCCTCCGTATACCACAGCAGCTGTAGATCAGGGCCCCTAGCAACACATGGGGGCCCGAGGCAGCACAAAGTGGCCCCAGGCAGCAGAAAGTGGCCCTACACAACATACAGGGGCCCCAGGCAGTGCTAGGGCCCCAGGCAGTGCTAGGGGCCCCAGGCAGTGCTAGGGGCCCCAGGCAGTGCTAGGGGCCCCAGGCAGCACAAAGTGGCCCCAAGCAGCACAAAGAGGCCCCAGGCAACATACAGGGGCTCCAGGCAGCATACAAGGGCCCCAGGCAGTGCACGGGGCCCCAGGCAGCACAAAGTGGCCCCAGGCAACATACAGTGGCCCCAGGCAGTACTAGGGGCCACAAGCTACACACAGGATCCCAGGCTACACACAGGGGCCCCAGCCAGCATACAAGGGCCCAAGGCAGTGCACAGGGCCCCAGGCAGCACAAAGTGGCCCAGGCAACATACAGGGGCCCCAGGCAGTACCAGGGGCCCCAGGCTACACACAGGATCCCAGGCTACACACAGGGGCCCCATGCAGCATATAAGGGCCCCAGGCAGCACACAGGGGCCCCAGGCAGCACAAAGTGACCACAGGCAATATACAGGGGCCCCAGGCAGTGGGCCACCTGGGGCCACTTTGTGCTGCCTGGGGCCCCTGTGTGCTGCCTCTGGCCCCCATGCGCTGCCTGGGACCCCTTTGTGCTGCCTGGGGCCCTTGTATGCTGCATGGGGCCCCTGTGTGTAGCCTGGGACCCTGTGTGTAGCCTGGGGCCCCTAGTACTGCCTGGGGCCCCTGTATGTTGCCTGGGGCCACTTTGTGCTGCCTGGGGCCCCGTGCACTGCCTGGGGCCCTTGTATGCTGGATGGGGCCCCTGTGTGTAGCCTGGATTCCTGTGTGTAGCCTGGGGCCCCTGTGTGCTGCCTGGGGCCCTGTGCACTGCCTGGGGCCCCTGTGTGTAGCCTGGGATCCTGTGTGTAGCCTGGGGCCCCTGTGTGCTGCCTGAGGCCCGTGCACTGCCTGGGGCCCTTGTATGCTGGCTGGGGCCCCTGTGTGTAGCCTGGATTCCTGTGTGTAGCCTGGGGCCCCTGTGTGCTGCCTAGGGCCCTGTGCACTGTCTGGGGCCCCTGTGTGTAGCCTGGGATCCTGTGTGTAGCCTGGGACCCCTGTGTGCTGCCTGAGGCCCGTGCACTGCCTGGGGCCCTTGTATGCTGGCTGGGGCCCCTGTGTGTAGCCTGGGATCCTGTGTGTAGCTTGTGGCCCCTAGTACTGCCTGGGGCCCCTGTATTTTGCCTGGGGCCACTTTGTGCTGCCTGGGGCCCCGTGCACTGCCTGGGGCCCTTGTATGCTGCCTGGAGCCCCTGTATGTTGCCTGGGGCCTCTTTGTGCTGCTTGGGGCCACTTTGTGCTGCCTGGGGCCCCTAGCACTGCCTGGGACCCCTAGCACTGCCTGGGGCCCCTAGCACTGCCTGGGGCCCCTGTATGATGCGTATTGCCACTTTCTGCTGCCTGGGGCCACTTTGTGCTGCCTCGGGCCCCCATGTGTTGCTAGGGGCCCTGATCTACAGCTGCTGTGGTATACGGAGGGGTATAATCTGGCCTAGGCCACTTTAACCCCGAGTATATTCTGGTCGGTGGGTTAGTCTGGCCTGTTACACCGGGGCGCAGCCGAGTTGAACCTCATACAATCCCGGCAGCTCCTGCTGCTGTCCTGACACACTCCACCCCCTCCCCATAGCCCCGGGCAGCTCATATCATCTCCTATTCACCCGCACACCTGGGCGTCTGTGCTTTCAATCAGCACTTAGCTCCAGTAGCAGCTCACCCTGTGTGTGCTGCTACCGAGCAGAAGATACAATCTCCCATATGCTGTGTCTCGGTCAGGGGACACATTGAGGTCGCATCACCACAACATGATAGGTGTAAAGCAGGTGGGAGATTCCAAATGGAGGAGGCGGCGATGAAGAAAGAATAACGCCGCCCAGTGGGGCGTGTGCTGCTGCATCGGGGAGGGGCAGAATGGAGCCTGGCGCCGCCTTCTCAGTCCTCAGCCTCAGGGACTGCTGTAAGTTATAAGTTATTTTTCTGCAGCTTTATAGGGCGGATTTAGCTCAGAGAGGGATAGATAGGGAGCAGCTAGGAAGGTGCAGGGACAGGTAGTGATAGTGTAGGGACTTAGATCCAGGTGACAGGTTCCCTTTAAAATTTCCTTTAAACATCCCTTTAAGAGAGATTTTATTTTTTTTATTTTTTATTTTTAGAGAGAAAATGTTTCTTTTTGCAGAGGGTCTGCAGCATGCAAGAACATATCTTCTTCACTTATCTGCTAGCAATTCAGGTAAAAATAGCATATACAGTCATATGAAAAAGTTTGGGCACCTCTCTTAATCTTACTCTTTTCTTTTGGTTTAAAATTGTTTTTTTGCAACAGCTATTTCAGTGTGATATATGTAATAACTGATGGACACAGTAATATTTCAGATTGAAATGAGGTTTATTGTAGTAACCAAAAATGTGAAATATGCATTATTTCAAAATTTGACAGGTGCCAAAGTAAGGGCACCCTTCTGATTTTAATGATTTGAATACTCCTAACTACTTTTTACTGACTTACTGAAGCACTAAATTGGTTTGGTAACCGCTTTGAGCTTTGTACTTCATAGCCCGGTGTATCCAATCATGAGAAAAGCTATTTCAGGTGTCCACTTGCAAGTTGTTCTCCTAGTTGCATCTTCTCTGAGGAGTGGCATCATGGGCTCCTCAAACACAGCTCTCAAATGGTCTGAAAAAAAAGATTGCTCAACTTAGTTGTTCAGGGGAAGGATACAAAAAGTTGTCTGAGATTTAACCTGTCAGTTTCCACTGTGAGGAACATAGTAAGGAAATGGAAGACCACAGGGACAGTTCTTGTAAAGGCCAGAAGTGGCAGGCCAACCAAAATATCAGAAAGGCAGAGAAGAAGAATTCGTGAGAACAGTCAAGAACAATCCACAGACCACCTCCAAAGTCCTGCAGCATCATCTTGCTGCAGATGGTGTCACTGTGCATCGGTCAACAATACAGCGCACACTGCACAAGGAGAAACTGTATGGGAGAGTGATGCGACAGAAGCCGTTTCTGCATGCACACCACAAACAGTCGCCTGTGGTATGCAAAAGCACATTTGGACAAGCTAGTTACATTTTGGAAGAAGGTCCTGTGGACTGATGAAACAAAGATTGAGTTGTTTGTTCATACAACAAGGCGTTATGCATGGCGCCACAAAAACACAGCATTCCAAGAAAAACACTTGCTACCCACTGTCAAATTTGGGGGAGGGTCCATCATGCTTTGGCGCTGTGTGGCCAATGACGGCACCGGGAATCTTGTTAAAGTTGAGGGTCGCATGGATTCCACTGAGTATCAGCAAATTCTTGAGAATAATGTTCAAGAATCAGTGTCAAAGTTGAAGTTACGGATGGATGTTTCAGCAAGACAATGATCCAAAACATCGCTCCAATTCTACTAAGGCATTCATGCATAGGAACAATTACAATGTTCTGGAATGGCCATCCCAGTCTCCAGACCTGAATATCATTGAACATCTGTGGGATGTTTTGAAGCGGGCTGTCCATGCTCGGCGACCATCAAACTTAACTGAACTGGAATTGTTTTGTAAAGAGGAATGGTCAAAAATACCTTCATCCAGGATCCAGGAACTCATTAACAGCTACAGGAAGCGACTAGAGGCTGTTATTTTTGCAAAAGGTGGATCTACTAAATATTAATGTCACTTTTCTGTTGAGGTGCCCATACTTTTGCACCTTTCAATTTTTTAAATAATGCATATTTCACATTTTTGGTTATTACAATAAATCTCATTTCAAACCTGAAGTATTACTGTGTCCATCAGTTATTACATATATCACACTGAACTAGCTGTTGCAAAAAAACAATTAAAAAAAAAAAAAAAAGAGTAAGATTAAGAGGGGTGCCCAAACTTTTTCATATGACTGTATATATTATATGCTTAACATACATTATTATTATTATTATTATTATTATTATTATTATTTATTTATATAGCGCCATTGGTTCCATGGCGCTTTACATAAGAAATGGGGGTGACAAGAACAGGTACAGTACATATGAGCAGTCAATGCCTGCTGATACACGACGGGAGAGGACCCTGTCCACGAGGGCTCACAGTCTACAGGAGTGGGAAGGACACGATAGGAGGGGAAGCGCCAAGTGTGTGGTGGAGCGGCGCTGGAACTCATCATAAGTTGTAGGCTTGCTGGAATAGATGAGTTACATGATCTTATACGTCTGTTCCCCTTCATAAAACACTATAATATGGATATTGCTTGTTAAAAATGTGTAATCCCTATATTTCTTTTCATATTTTTAGAATACAGATTTTTGGGATGAGCACATTAATCTTGGAACTGTCCATTCTTTGCCCACTAGCCTTATTCAACATTCCAGATAAAATGAGATGAGCTGAAAAAAGTATTTACTTTTTCTTATTTTTCCTCCACATATGCCAGACTTTAATGCCCCAAGCTACAAGCCCAAGTATTACTTTTGATGTAGGGATGTGTAAGTCAGGTGCCTTCTGCAGTCCTCCCCATAGAGGTCTTAATGAGGAGCTAGGCAACAAGATTGGGCAAACAGCAATATCACCCAAACGACTGGGTCTTGGCACTGGAAGAGGCAGGACCTTAGGCAAAGGAAAGACTTGTCACCTTGGAGGCTGGTGCCATCTAGGAATTGCTGTGCATTGCAGCAACACTGTGTACCATTTCTGTGTGCCTGCAATCTGCAGTTTGGAGACCTGATGGAACCACCACAAGTCATGCCAGCTCTGGAGGATATACCCACATATGTGAGATGGAGCTCTATCATACACCCCACTTTGGGCATGATTTTCAATGAGGTCAGGATCCATTGCTGGTCTTCCATGCCTGAAGAGATGCCACAATGAAAGAATGGACTGCAATGCCTATGCGAGCCTCTGTTAACTTTTTGCTCCTGTTAGCATTTTGGACCGGTTTAATGAAAAAAATTAACTTGGACGCTATAGTCCCAGGGTCTGAACCCAGTGAGATCAGGGTCAAGATGATCCAAGGTAAAAAGAAAAATATTTTTTAACTGTTTTACCTGTGTTTATGTGAAATTGAATGCATTATGTCTTTAAGGTATTCACTATGGTCGATGATGATTATGGTTAAAGAGAAAGGTATGTGGGTGTGTCCAGTGCCCCCATGAAGTCTTTGCCATGCTAAAGACTTCACTGTCACTGTGCATATTTAAATATGTGTGTTTTTTAGGGTAAAGGCACACTGTCATGTATCAAAAAGGAAGTGTTCTTGATGCATGACAGTCATGTGAGTGCTGGGTGATTTTTGCATGAGTGTAGTGCGATTGTGGTGCGTGTGGGTGTGTGTGCATGGCTGTATGCATGACAGTGTGGTTCAAGTGAGATGTGAGAGTCTGCGTGTGGTGCGAGTCAGTGTGCTATGAAATCCCTGCTAGGAAACTTCAGCACCGGGGACAGCACTGACAGTCAGTTCAGCGCTGAGGTTAGCCCCGCTGATAGCATTTACCGGCGAATTCAAACACTGCTGCTCTCATAGCAACGGTGTTTGAAATTGCTGGGTTTGCGCCACAGAAACCAATCAGCTTTCACCGCTGTGACAGCAGAGGTGAAAGCTGACTGGTCAAATCAGCCTGTCAATGCTGTCCATGGTGTGAAGATAAAACTTCAGCACCATGGAAAGCACAGACTTTCAAACAGCAGTGGTGTTTGAGTTTGCCAGTAAATGCTGTCCTTGGTGCTGAAGTTTTATCAGCTGGATTTCTCAAGCCGATAAAACTTCAACACCATGGACAGCATTTACAGGCCGATTTAACCAATCGGCTTTCACCATTGCTGTCACAGCAGTGAAAGCTGATAGGATTCTGTGCCGACGACCCAGCAATTTCAAACACCACTACTATGACAGCAGCGGTGTTGGCCAACATTGTAAGACGCACATGTGTGCGACTATTGCACAGTGTGCTGTATGGGTGCGAGATTTTCTCGCACCCATATACTTACAATGGTCACTCGCGTGAGGAAATCGCGTTCAATCGGACCATTGATCTCGCATTTCACTTGGAATGCGAGTTAAGTGCGTTGAAGATGCACTAATATGACCAGTATCATTTACTTGTCTACACTAATGCTTTTGTGAAAATGATCAGTGTTTGTGTAACATTAATCGGAGAATTTACATCATGCACCACCATGTGATTCTTTTAAACTCTTGAACAGTAAAGCTTTTTAATTTAACTCCTTGTGTGCTGGATTGTTTGTGCAAAGTAAGAGAGTGCTTTGATATTCCACTACAGATACTGGAGAACAAACCGCAGGCCTCTGGCCTAAGCGCATCAGGTATCGTAATGCAAGATAGTATACTGCTGTAAAATGAGCTGGGCAACTACAGTCTCCAAGGGCCGTAAACAAAATATGTACAAAAAACTTCGCATAAGGCAGCATCAGAACAAAACTTACCATCAGTAGCCAGATACAAAACCAACACTGGCCACTGTCTTGGCCAATACATGAACCAATACCCCATATAAAAGATTTTTTGTTTATCATAAAAAACTTTTTGCTCTTATTTATCATTTGCAGGCTGCGTTTGGTCCCCATGGGGCACCGTTTATTCAGAAGTGCAGAGACATTGTACTGGTCAGGTGGCACGACCAATGGGTAGCTATCAGACCCTCCACATCATATGTATCAGTGTGAATGGCGTCCTATGCAAGCCCAGTATGTGCATGGCAAGTCACCTCCCACATGTCTCTGTAGGTAGAGGTGATTTTATCTGCATGCACCTGGGCTTGCTCTACATAATGGGGTCTGACTGCATTCTGCTGATGGTAAGTTTTTTCTGATAACCGTTGTGTCACCTGAGATAACGTCAGTGAAGTCACAACTTGTCACACTGCCGGGAGCCGTGCATGCCTTTTCTCCCTGCATATGAGGGATGCAGTCGCTGATCTTGCCTCCCCAACTGCAGGATTTATTTGGGTTTGATTTTTGTTTTGTTTTCTTACATGCTTTTTTGTTGTTGGGTGAAATAGGGGACTTATAAATAATGGATTTTAATTTAAAAAAATGGTGAAATAAAAATGTAATGGCGAATTTATTTTCAAATCAAATATTTATTGCTGTTGTTATTTATGTCCTTACTGACTTGGACATTATTTTGGGTATCTGATTGATGCTCCAACATTAATTACCTCTGGGCTTGATGTTGGTTGACATTACCCAGCAGGCATTGACTCCAAATACAATTATTCTGTTTAGACTTGAGGCACACTGACATGCATCAAACACAGAGCACGTTTGATGCATGATAGTGATGCGAGTGTTGTGCGTGTTTGCTGTGAGTGTGGTGCGAGTGTGGTGCATGTGGGTGAGTGTGCATGGCTGTAGGCATGTGAGTGTGCTGCGAGTGTGCTGCATAAGTGCGTGTGTGGTGTGTGTGTGGTACGTGTGAGTGTGATGCTGTCTACGGTCCTACGGACAGCATTTACTGGTGAATTTAAACTCCGCGGCTGTCAAAGCCACAGCGTTTGAATTTGCCAATTTCCCGATACAGTAACAAATCATCTTTCACCACTGTGACAGCAGCGGTGATAGATGATTAGTAAAAACCCAGGTGATGTCCAAATTTTCAAAATCCTGGGGTTTCGCTGCATATTGAGCCCATCTGCAGCCTCTCTGCGACATGTCAGCACAGAGGCTGCAGATACGGTGTGTGAAGGGTTAAGCCGATGTTGGCATGGTGGAAGCTTGTGTCCAGGGAGTGTCCACACTCCCTGGACACATGCCGACATCACACCCTGGCTGTGCAGGGGTTAATACATTGCTTAAATCAAAGCAACTAATTGTTGGGTTTTTGAAATTATTGCTAAATGCTGGTGGCTCCTGACAGGAGCTCTCCAAGGTACTGTACGCAATTTGCATACTGTACACACCCAGTAGCTCCTGACAGGAGTATCCACTCCCTGGACACAAGCTGCCACCACACCAATATCATCTTAACCCTTCAGAGACTGGATTATTAGCCGCATCTGCAGCCTCTATGCTGACATGCCGCACAGGGACTGCCGATGGGGTTAATATGCTGCTAAACCCCAGTAATTTAATAATTGGTACAGCAGCTTTGTTTTACTTTTCATAATCATCTTGCACCGCTGCTGCCACAGCGGTGCAAGATGATTTGTCACTGTATGGGGAAACCGGCAAATTCAACAGCTGCGTAGTTTGAAGTGATTTTTAATGTACATGCATGCAACTATCGCACTGGGTGCTTTATGGATGCGAGATTTTCTTGCACCCATAGACTTTCATTGTCCACTTGCGTGGGGAAATCGCGTTCAATCGCTGCATGCTGCGATTGAACACGCATTTCCCTCGCAATGCGAGCGTAATGCGAGGAACTCACACTAATGGGACCAGTATCATTTAATGATACTGGTTCGAGTGCAATGCGAGTTTCCCTCGCATTACACTCATGCTAGGAAATCTGACAGAATGCCTTCAGCCTTAGCAATGCACCAGAGCAGCAGGAGCGCTAGTGAGAAGCACCAGGAGGCGGGAGTCTAACGGAGGCACCACTCCTGGGGCAGCTACAGCCTGCTATTTTTTTTAAAAGATTGTAAAATCTGTCATTATTTTCAAATTTTAAAGATTCCTCAAGTTTTCAGCTGTTCAAGCTGATGGACTGATGGATGGATAGATAAATACATAGAAAGAATACATGATAGATAGGTAGATAGAATGAAAAAACAGGAATCAGCATAGACTTAAAAAATTCAAGAGTGTATGTAATATTTCCTGAAAATTCCAGTGTTCCAACACAAAATATATAAGTCCAAAAACCAAGCAGCACTCCAATTCAAGGTAAAGTTTAATCCAGCCCTCAATGGCGCTACGTTTTGACCTTTATGGTCTTTGACAAGCACAGTGCAGTAGTAGAACAGTGTTTTTTTTTTATACATAACACATGTTGAAATCAATTAACAGTCACATAAAAGATATCAATATTTCATATCACATTGTACTTTATAAAAAATATCACATCGGTGTATCCATTGATATGATAAAGTACAATAATAGTGCAAAATGTAAACAGTAATAAATTGCTCTCACAGAGATACAGTTAAATTGATATTAATTACATTATGTGAGTCACCTGCATGAATAGATTAAAAATCAGCATATTGAAACAATAAAAATCCGCTCACCAACATGATGTGCTGTATGGCCGCCGTTCCTGACATCTTTCCGGTTGTATTGCGCCTGTCTGAACTAAGGTGCCCGTCATCAATGATGTAATCGCGCATGCGCACCTCTATGTATTAGCTCCATCACCGCCCTTATAAGGCCACATGCACACGTTCAGTATTTGATGAGTTTTTTACCTCAGGATTTGTAGACAAAACCAGGAGTAAAGCAATCAGAGGAAAAGTCTAATAGAAACACCTGCAGCACTTCTGTATTTAATTATCCACTCCTGGTTTTGGCTACAAATCCTGAGGTAAAAAACTCATCAAATACTCAGCGTGTGCACGTGGCTGTAGCCAAAACCAGGAGTGGATGATTAAATACAGAAGTGGTGCAGGTGTTTCTATTAGACTTTTCCTCTGATTGCTCCACTCCTGGTTTTGTCTACAAATCCTGAGGTAAAAAACTCATCAAATACTCAACATGTGCACGAGGCCTAAAAGCTGGCAAATTAGACATGAATGCCCATAGCACTTTTAATATTCTAAACAGCACTAACACAGATTATCAAAGCCGCATACCAGTGGATTTACAGTACTTATATTTAACAAAAAGGGCTAACAACCATTCCTGGCACACTGGAGTCCAGAGATAGCCCCAACAATGCCATATATAGGACAGAGTGAGAAAGTCAGGGAGTGTAGACCTGGGGCCACAGAGGTTAACCGATAGCCTCAGTCCACACATACATAGAATGTGCATCCACAGTACCATCAACCATTTACATACATCACAGGTCCAGTTGTTAAAGTTAATCAGGACATGATTAATTCTAAAAAATAATAAGAAAAATATACAGAACCAAATAGAACATATGAAAAAGTTTTATTTTTTTTTATTTTTTATGCTTCCAATAGAGTTAATTATATGATCACTTGTATACATACACCTTCCAATATACTCACATCACGTATCAGAAGGTGAGCTTCATCCGAATGTTCCATTCTAAAAATAAAAAGACAATTTAAAAAAAAAAAAAACAGTTCCCAATTAAAACCATTTCTTCCACATATAGGGCCTCACACTGAATATAGTATTAGAGTGTCGAATGAAAATAGAATACTTTATGAGCTTTATATATATAAACACAATTTTTTTTAATTCTCTAGGACACGGTGTGAATTTTGAAGTCCACACTAAGACCATCCAGTTTAAGTGTTTTAAGCCTGTAAATCCATTCCATTTCTTTTCACAATTCCTGTTGTGCTGATAGGGAAAGAGAGGTGGATTCATGAATTCAGCAATATCCAACAGTCCATTTGAAAGAGTTTTTCAATGGTTTCTAATTATTTTAGCCACAACACCGCATTCCTGACTATAGACAGAGACAAATAGTATCCTATTAGAGTCCTCTCTTTTTTATTTTCTAATAGGGTTTCCCATTTTATCTCCTTAACTCTTCTCTATGTTGTTTCAACAGTCTATTAGGATAACCCCTTTGCTTGATTTTTTTTGCCATGTCATCTAACGTCTTTTTCAAGGTGGATTTCATCACTTTCGATCCTCTTGGCCCTTAAATATTGGCCAAAAGGAATTGCTTTAATCGTATTTCGTGGGTGCTGGCTTGAGAACAACAAAATTATGTTCTTATCAGTGGGTTTAACAAAAGTCTTGATGATTTTCACTTCTCCCTACCAAGATATCCAAAAATTGTACTTTGGTATGAGAGTGTGTCATGGTGACTTTAATGGTTGAATTGACATTATTAAGGAATAGCAGGATGTCAGCCAGTGTATTAGTCTAATAGAGGAAGATGTCATCTATGTATCTCCACCACCCCTTGAGAAATGCGAAGTGGTGGGAATCACAGACGACATCCTCCTCAAGGATCTCCATTGTGATATTGGTGTACACCGGGGTCATATTGGCCTCCATTGCTGTAGTGTGCTGCTGCTCAAAGAAATCATCTCCATAGAAGAAATAATTGCATCTTAACACAAGTGACAAGAGATCAAGTATCAATCATTTTACTTCCTCAAAATAATCAAGTTCTCTGTGAGAGCAATTTATTATTGTTTACATTTTGCACTATTATTGCCCTTTATCAATGGATACAACGATGTGATATTTTATAATGTACAATGTGATTTGAAATATCATTTATATAACTGTTAATTGAATGCCACATGTTTTATGTATAAAAAACCTACTGTTCTACTACTGCACTGTGCTTGACAAAGACCATACAGGTCGAAAGATTGCACAACGGAGGGCTAGATTAAAGCTGTCCACTTTATTTTAGATTGGAGTGCTGCGTGGTTTTGGGACTTATAGGTAGATAAGTAGATAGAAAGAATAGATGATAGAAATAATAGAAAGATAATAAGTATACATAGATATATAGATGGAAAGGATAGATACATACATACCTACATACATACATGTAAAATGTCTAAATAATATCCCTTCTCCCTATATATTTTTATATTGCAAGCTAGCACTCTCAAGTGCGTTTCATTGTGTTTAGCTAAAATTAATGAATTAATTAAAAAAATGGTGTAGGGTCCTCCAATTTTGGAAAACAAGCCAAAGTAAACCGACACCTGGGGTTCGGTATTCTAAGGGAGGGAAGGACCATGGTTATTAGCCCTCCTCAGCCTAAAAATAGCAGGTCATAGCTGCCACAAATCTGGTGCCTCCCTAAGGTTTGCCTTCCTGCTGTCCTGGTGCACGGCCTAACTAAGTAATAGAAGGAGTTAATAACAGCTGAGAATTGACAGCTGCCATTAATTCCTGGATTTAAATAGTTTAGGCCTATGAGATCTATCTGTACACAATTCCTATAAGAAAAAAGATTAAAAAAACACACACATCATTTATTTAAAATAAATCACGCAGACACTCTTTTCTTCCCATTTATTTACACCAAACATACCCTCTGATGGTAAATCCACAATGATGTCCCTCAAAGCTTCTCAGCTTTACTAAATCACAATGACCAATTATATTACAGTCATCAGTTATCACAAGTAGCACTTGTGAAAACTAACTGCACAAAGAGCTGCCTTTCTGAGAGCGATGATGTCAGAGAGTTACTCTGAGCTCACAGGTGGCGTGCTTCCCATGGTACATAAGCTGTGGTCTAATAAATAAACTGTCTACAGTCACTGCTCTTATAGCTGGTTGTCAGTATGAGTGAGCTACTTTCAGTGAGTGGACACCCTAGGCTAAGATCCCAATTTGGCATAGGCATCACCCTGCACAGCCGCATGCTCCCCAGACAGGAGTGTGCAGCTCTATAGAAATACATGCAGATGCACGCTTCCCTATGGAAAGTGGTCCGTCATGGCAGGAGATGCTGATATGTGGGACCACAGCCTAATGACTCTGCTAACTGTAATGTAGCAGAGCTTCTTCAAAGACATTGTGCTGTGTATTACCGTCGGAGGGTATGTTTGGGGTTTATGAATGTGTATAAGAGGGTTGTGTGTCTGTTTTTATTACAAATAAAGGATTTTTCTCTGTCTATGTTGTTTAACTATTTACTCAACAGTTTGGTAATGGGTGAGTCTCTCAGAGGCCTGACATTACCAATCTAGGGCTTGATGACAGCTGTCAATCCTTAACTGTCATTAACCCCTCCTATCACCCCAATTGCCACTGCACCAGCGCATCAGGAAAATCTGGTAAAGCGTCCAGATTTTCCACTTCTAACATGCAGCAAATCTGGGGCAACTGCGGGCTGCTATTTTTACTCTGCGGGGGTGCTAAAATAATGTGCCTCTCCAGGATGAGAATACCAACCATCAGCTGTGTGCTTTATCTTGGCTGTTATGAAAATTAGGGGGACTCCATGCCCATTTTTTCAAAAATGTATTTATTTTTATACTACACTTCAGGACCTAGTTAGCTACTGTTTATGGCAACCAATCACACATCTCGGCAAAGAGGATGGATGGGGAAAAATCTTACTTTAACCAATCAGTAATTATGTATGGGGTTAAAGAATTGGCCTGGAAGCAGGGTGACAGTGGGGCTGAGGTTTTCTAAGTAAAATAGTCTAGGAAGCTAATGGCTGTGCCGAAATAGCCGGGCTTCACTGTAAAACGGTTTGAGCTGTGTTTGGCAGCTGTTAGGCCGCTTTGAAGGTGCTTTCTATGCCTATTTTGCCTCCCATTGATGTGAATGAGGTATGGTAGGTTTGGTGAACTGTCCGCTAAACTAGTTGGCAAACATCTGGAAGTTTGGTAAACCAAACCGAACTTCAAAAGGTTCGCTCCTCTCTAGCAATGATAAACTTTTCTTCAGATGTATATACTGTAGCTGACTAAAGACTCCATACACAATAAATAGCTGACTGCAGAACAATGGTTCAGCCAGTCATTTGGCCTGCAGTTCTCTCTCCTGACCTCTCTAAGGCCAGTATCAGTCAGCTCTGCCAATTGATCCTGTGCTCTCTTTGAAAAAGCCTTGGTCAGAATCTACTAACAGAGGCTTATCTCATCAAGAACAAAAGAATAGTCCAAAATCAAACATGCTAGATTCCCCAAGAAATGTAAGGAGACCACCATATAAATTAGATTGTCATCTGAGCCTGGAATTGTATATATGGAAGCTGTTAAATAGGTTTTGATGTTTGGACAGATCCAGAAATGTTACATGTTTGCTAATCCTGATGCAAAAAAGCAATACACAATTACCTATAAGTTTGATTTACAAACAAGATTGGTTCACTGGAAAGAAAAGTACTATATTGGCTTTTCAATCCAGGTAAGAGCTCATTCAGACGTCCTTGTAGCACATTCCTGTTGTATACATGAAAAAAAAAAAACAACTTGGGGGGTTGTCGCCTGGACAGGAATGGAGCAGGCTTCTTGAGACCAGAGCTCTCACAGCATACCGGATCAAACTGGCCAAATGTGGCTAAAATCCCACAAAAACAGGAGGCAGAACACTGGAGACCTCCCAGCACCAAATGATGCCCAAGGGAGGATCGAGAAAGCAGCACTCCCTGGCCCGGGTCACAGACTTCTTTCCTCAGAAGTCCAAGAATAACACAGGCAAGATGACACGCTTCTTCAACAGGCTCCACACACCCCTCCCTGAAGTCTGCAGCTGTTGATAAGGTAGACTTGGAAAGATATACCTCTCATAGAGTACACCATGCAGAAGTTTCTAAACTCTCGCATTCATGGTGCAGATGAGAATGTGTGATTCGTATGCAAGCATCCGCATGTATACAAATTACACACAGAAGTGAATGGGTGCGCACGGCAATCCGCAGCAGAGCGTGTGTCGCCCCTGCGTACAGGGTGGCCACAAGAGGTAGTCAGCTTATACACAAAAGCATCCCCAAAACACACCCACAAAATACAACACCCAACCCGGAGCCCGGGACTCTAGGCGGGCAAGGGGTGGTAGGGTTTAGAGTGAAGTGGGTGGGACGTAGTCAAAGTGACAGCAATGGGATAAAAGGAAGGGACCAGGAAGTGGTAAATAGTAGGCCAGAGGGTGCCGAGCAGTAAAGAGCAGGACTAGGCCAGTACAGTTGAGCCAGAGAGGAAAACGGCAGCATGGCCAGAGGAAGATTATGAGTTATGAGGTGAAGAATCCCTTTTGGTGCAGAAGTCACACGGGTAGGAAAGAGCCTGGTGGCTTCCTAGTACAGCAGGGACACTGGAAGGCTAAGCCAATACCAGAGCGCTGGCTCTTAGGTGAGTGGAATTTCAAGCCCAGATCACAGACATCCCAGCGGGGAGATGCTGATTCCATGTCTGATTTCCTAACACAGTGCTATAAGACACAGCAGTGAACTAGGGCTCAAAAACAGTAATCCCAGTAATAGGGTCATGGTGAAAGAACCCGTACTGCCTGTCATACGGCATTCAAGAACGAGAGAAAGAAGGGCCTGAAAGGAGTCAGAAAAAGGGGATATGACTGGAAGGAAGGCTTGACTGCAGGAGGGTTATGAGTAAAGAGAAAACTGTATGTAAACCGTGAACTGTACTGAGAAGTTGTGAAGAAGTCAAGTAAAATCCGGTGAACCCTGCCAGAGTCTCCAGTGTTTGCTTCCTTGCATGTTAAACTGTTATCCACCCTGTCAGGAGCAGCCTGACCCACGGCGGGCTCATCAATCTGGCTGCAGCGCCATTCATCCTCCTAGCAGAAGTAAGCAGCAGCGGTGGTCCCCATTGACCACAACCCGTTGGTGGCGTCACGACTATCCCTGTTAATAACCCACAATAACTTGTGGGCTCGGGACATGGTCCGGATCAAAACTGCCGTGATAACCCCCGTGATACCCCAGTCTGGTACCAAGTACCCCGTCCCAGTGGGCTCCACAAGCGCATCACCGTGCCTCCCCACGTTAAACATAGGGATGCGCGGTGTTGTGAATTAATTGGAGCTCCCTCCGGTGGTTGTTGCTGGTGATGCAGCTGACTGTGTGAGCTTCACAGGTGAGGGTGATTGGCAATCTAGTTCTTGGAGCATATAATGGTTGAAAGTGGATCAATCCTTGCCAGTTGTTTTTTTTTCCTAGAGGAGTTCACACCTCTCTGGCTTCTTCTGCTCTGTGAGATTTTTGCAAGATAAGTGAATGGGTTTTTGATATTTTGTGGCACACTTTTGTGTGCTTAAGGATCTGACCTGTGGGTTGCTATCTAGTCTGTATATTTGTTTATCCGCTCTCAGATAGGAAGTTTTCTTCCCAGGAATTTTACCATTCACTATTATCTGTTATTTCCAGTTCTGCTGGCATTTGATTTATAGAAGTCTGCAGATATAGTTGTCGCCGACTTAGTGACTCAGGGTAATTTTTGTAATATCTGCTGTTGGTGGTTTTTGATAGTGTTTTATACTGACCGCAATAGTATTCTATCCTGTCTTTCCTATATAGCTAGTTTGGCCTCTTTTGCTAAACCTTATACTCTGCCTGTGTTTGTTCTCCTGCTCTTGTTTCCCAGTTAATATCTGTAGGTCTGGTTAGTTACATCCCACGGCTATTTCTAGTTGCATTGTGTAGTCAGGGATTGCGGTCAATACAGTTACCAACAACTTCTACGGAACCCGAATGTTACTCCTGAGTCATCGGTTTATAACAGTACGGTGTCTGCGCTCGGCTTGCGGTCGCCGTCTGCAAGACACTGCGGAGGCGTCCGCAAGTGTGAAGGCAGCCTAAGAGAGACTCCATAGTTATCTTTTGGAGGTGTACGAAAAAAATTTAAGGAAAACAAAAGCCATTTTTATGCAATGAGAGATATGGTAGGAGCACTCTTTAGGATTAAAAATATGAAATAAAAAATAGGATTGACTTTCTAAGAAGCACAAAGGGAGAAGTGATTAAAAACCCTATTTCTATTGCGGAGTCCTTTGCTGAGTACTATGCAAAGCTATACAACTTGAAAGACGACAAGGCAACCCCTCAACCTACAAAGCAAAACATCAAAGGGTTTATAGACACAATGAAACTTCCCAAAGTGTCCACTTCTCAGTTGGCTGAGTTGAGCCTGTTTTTTTGTACACAGGAGAAAGAGGCAGCTGTCACATCAAGCAAACAAAATCAGCCCCAGGACCGGATGGTCTCCTAAATTTATACTATCATCACTTTTGTCAGATCGTGTCCCCCTCCATGCCAAGATTATTTAAATATGGACAACTATCCACGAAGATTTCCTCTCAAAATCTGGAAGCCATTGTTGCAACTCTTCCTAAACCTGGGAAGACTTAGGATACAAGAACAAATTTTCGCCCCATCTCACTTTTAATTTGCGACCTCAAAAACAATTCTAAAATTCTGTTGTCCAGACTTCAGAAGGTGATTCCCTTCTTGGTGGTGCTAGACCAGGTTAGGTTTGTGGTGACAGTCCAAGGACAATGTCAGAAGGATTATAGACCTGATTTGGGTTGCAAAAGTCGCTGGTAACCCCACTGCATTTCTGTCATTGGATGCTGAAAAAGCCTTTGACTGGATGCACTGAGGATACTTAGAAGGGCTGTTGGAGAAATTTAATATAACCTTTCATGTACACTCCTCCTTCTTTCCCTCTACTCTAATCCCAGTGCTAGGGTTCTAGTGTCTGGCTTTGTTTCGTTCCGCCTCCCCATAAACAAAGGCACCCGTCAGGGTTGCCCTCTTTCCCTTCAATATTTGCTTTAATTATGGAACACCTTGCGGAATATATCCGATTAAATGCAGACATTAAAGGTATGCGGGTGGAAGGTTTTGAGCACAAGATAAGACCTATGCGGGTGATATAATCATCCCATGTACTGATGACCTTAATTCCCTTTCGGCTGTGTTGTCCTCCTTACAGATGTTGGCAGAGCTGTCATACTACAAACTTAATATCTCTAAGTCAATGGTACTGCCTATTCTGATCCCAGAGGATACACAAAAGTCCTTACAGACCTAATTCCCGTTCAGGTGGTTGAAAGACAGTATCCCTTCTTTGGGGATAAATCTCACCAGGTGTGATAAAATTGTTGCTAATAACATAGTCATGATGACAGACTCCCTTAAAAAAGGTTTAGCGGCTATTTCATCGCACAATCTTACGATAGCAAAGGTACATACTTTCAAGATACTATAACTCCCCAAAATAATATGTGTTCTACGTTGTTTACCTTTACGCATACTTAAGAGATATATATCACATATACAAAGTTTAACTGATAATTTCACCTG